>JAUMHL010000028.1:7672637-7692140 GCA_032362345.1 Sandelia bainsii
TGATGTTATGAAATCTGCTTTTCTTTCACAAACATGGTCATTTCTATGTGTCCAAACTTTTGACTGGTAGTGTATATCAAATAGATGTTCGGCAACAAATTGATATAGAGTATTCAGCCCCCAATAATCACTAAAGTAGTATAAAGTGGTTCAGCTAGAACTTGTAATTAGCATATAACACCAGTATAAATTAATACTAATTAATATCAAATTCCCATCAGCATTTCAAATCTAAGTAATTATTAAGTTACATGATGATTTTGTGGTTTTTCTTTTAATAGTATTAAGACAGGAATAATACAGCAATAAAGGCAGGGATGCTAAAATAGAGACATAGGGCATAAGATACAAATTAGACATTTTCCAACACAAGATTAAGATACTAACTGTGTGAAAGAGGGCTGCAAAAATGAGGAAGGTTTGTCATTGTAGGACTGAAACAAGTAAACTTTAAAGGAAAAAGTAGTATACAGAGAGACAGTGTGAATTAGAGTTGTGATGAGCCAGTGCCAGCTGCCAAACAGCCCTCTGCCAGCAGCAAACTGAAAACATGGCCTCACCTCTAACCTACGGACCACTATAGACCACTTGGGTCAACAGAACATGACCCTGAAACATGACCACAGCCTGATGCAAGAAATCATCATCAACAGAGGCAAACAAACTCTGCTGCTCTCCCAAATGTTAGCTATAAATACCACAGGATTCTTTGCATTCTACACTGTGGCAAACTGAGAGTGTCAAGGATCAATAATTTATGCAAGCAAGAGAGAGCTGTCAGATCCAACAATGCCTACAGACCGAGCCGGAGCGTACGGCAGAGCCATTTAAGAGAAGGATGCCATTGATTAATCAGCACTTGACAGCCATGTTGAAGAGGAAAGAAAAATGTTGAACAGGGAAAATCATTTTAGGACTGAAACAAGTGTATTTTCATAAGAATGTCTTTGAAAGAGTAGAAGACAGAGACTGTGTGAATTTTGCAGTTGTGAATTGTAGGGTGACTGCCAACAGCAGTGGCACGGCTTCACACAGTGTTTTCTGTTTCATTTCTTTATGCAGAATCCTGGACAGCCATCAAATAGATATCTGTGTTGAGCACACCAAGCAGTCAGGGCACTAATGACTGCTGTTTTGCTGTTTTACACCTTAATTTGCTCAGGAATACAGTATGTGTGCATAGTAAAAAGTATGGGTCATTTACTGCAAAATAGACACAACATGGATGAGAAAAGTGTTTTCAAGTTGATAACTTTAAGCTAACAGAGCATTAAAAACTCCCATAATATTACACATAATTATTTTAATGATGAATACAAATATTAATTTGTGCATATTAAAATTAATAAGTCATTGTTTTAAATCATTATATAATTATTTTATGTTAATGTGAGACGTTCTATATAATGTACCACACCCAATTATATCCTTGATTGGTCTGGTATGACCAGCAGCTTACAGTGGTAATGTTAGAAAACATTCAATAGAAACTACTGTTAAAATAATAAACACAGTCAGTCTGCAGATCCAAATTCACCATCACTTCCATTCCACTTACTCACTCTAAGGTAGCCTAATGATCATACCTGAATGATAAATGTAGAAGAGCTATTATGCTATAATTGCAACTTGTGGATATGGCTTCGAAATTTACTTACTCTTTTTTTCACATACCATATAAAAATTTTGCATTTTTCAGTCTTATATTGTGTGTTTTACCTTTATGTGCAAAGTTAATTTCTCCTTTTGAGAGAAATGTGGTGAGGCTGGAACCCTTAAACCATGGAAATATGATATGAGCATCTGCTAATTTGCAGAGAACTTACCTGAAGGAATAGCATATAAACTGAAACAAAAACTCACCGTGGAAAATGTGTTATTTTTTATCTAAATTCTGGTAGACCAGATATTCTGGGAATTGATAAAATATATGTAGAGAGGTATATCAAGGACCACCTTCTCATTCCCAAGAGTGTAGTCCTCTCTTGTTAGCTCCTGGGGGCTGCCCAGTTGCAGGCTTCCACCACCCTCGCTGCTTAATCAAAATGAGGGTCAGTTTGTAGAGTTCATGGGTGCAGCACTCCCACAGCTCCCAGCCCCTGTTGGTTCAATTTAAAATGAGTCGACAATACAGACTGTGGCTCATTTTGGCCCAGAAAGCTAACACTGAAACAGAGCTGATCTTTCTCCTCCTCCGCTCGGTGGGTCTGTGTTGCTGTGTGTGGTGTGTGTGTCCCTGGCCTAATCCTGAGAGAGAGCAGCATCCATCACAACTCCCAGCCTCCACTGGCACTTCCACTCAGACTGAGTGATGATGGTAAGGGATGAACACACAAAACAGAGCCACAGCAACACACACTGTTGGTGTGTGTTATATATGGTTCACGCGGATATTTTACTAAGAATGGAATATGAGTCAGTCTTCATCGCCCACCTCAGATATGATGGATAGATGATTATGGTGCAGTTAAACATACTACTTAGTTATAGAATTGATCAGTGTTGTATCAGTTGCCTGCTGGAATGCTCTAACACACACTGATGCTAATGTGACATTTAATCTGGTTTGATGCAGAAATGTATGATTAACATCATCAGTATTACTTATTATGATTTCTGTGGAGATTTAAGTATTGCGTGACTGACACAAGGACATTTAGTTGTCTTTCACCAAAAATAATTTTCAAACATCTTCAACAGATACACACCTACACAGGTCCACTTTTCCTGTGCTTAGCCATATTCAGTAAAACTGTGGCTGCAGAGTATATCAGTGGAACCAATCTTTCTGAAGTCTTATACAGGTGAGTCAAAAGGAAGAAAAATAAATAAATATACACATGTTTGTAAACATATCTCACTTCATTAATGCCTCCTAATCACATTACTGTTGAGAGATCTGGGGCAGATAATGTATTTTTCCAGACATTTAAAAATATATATAAGCTTGATCTGCAGTCTTTGTTGACAAACCAGACACGGCATGACAGCGGATTAGTTGAGGTTTATGATTGTTGTCTGAAGAACATGGCAATAGAGATGTATCTATGTACAGGAAACAGCTAGGCGGGGGCCTCCTCCACTCGTCCAATAAACACTCTAGGTCAGCTAATAAACTTTAACATTTTAGTACTTACTTAAACAGCAGGTGAGACCTTTGCAGCTTAATTTTATCATGTATACAGAGTCTAAGGCCCATGTGAATCTACACGTCCACTGAAAACAACTGGAAAGAATCTAAATGTAGATTTACTGACAGACCGACGAAGCTATCATCAACCTTGTTTCTAATTGTAGCACATTTTTGTCAAACATAACAACTTAGATGATGATATATTAGTGTTTTCAGCTTGTTTGGTGGGTGTCAAGTGGCCAGAAGAGAAAAACTCCCCACTAATGCAGTTTTAAATGACAGATGATTGCCTAATCTGTGAATCATTTCCGCACTTAATTACAGTGACACATAGGTAAGATGGAGCTGAGCTGTGAGCCAGACGGACATGCTGACAGCAGTACTTTACTGCTTTTGAGAGAGGTATGAGTACTAAAGGCGTCTAAAATGCTCACAGTGTAGGCTTGCTTTTAGTAAAAGAGTTTAGTAAAAGAGAAGACAAAAAATTTTTGTCTAGGGTTTTGGGTTTAGTTGCCTGTATAATTGAGTAAGTGAAAAGGTGCCTTACCCCGGGGCCTTGAGGTGATTCTGGAGGAGAAACTGGTGAAATGTGTTTCTGGCCTGAAAAACACGAGCAACACAAAAGAAGATGAAGACAAATAAACAGTATATCCACCTTGTAATATACACTCGTAAATTGTATACTTGCTGTTCTTCCAGGAGTCTTCATCACAATAACTCAGTTCAGCATTTAACAAGTAATTAATAACATTATAACATCTTCCCTATGCTCTGCATACCTGGCAGCACTTTTAATTTTATTGTCGGGTTAGACATTTAATAGAATATAACATGATGAAAAGGAATGGAAATTGATGATAAAATGTAATTTTTCTAATTGCTTCCTTTTTGATTGGATTTGCAGTCAGGTGGCATCCTGATGTGTGAAGAACATTCTGTAACAATGTGAACTGAACGACTTTAGCAAAGTAAATTACTCCACTCAACAGTGGGATACCAAACTATTTACAATCAGTAACAAATCTATCCAATTTCACACAGATCAGGAGGCATTGTTGGATTTACGAAGATTTCCCACTGAGTTTAAAGTCTAACAATCCTTTCTGAGATTTTTGGTTGGTAGCCATAGCAATACTGAAATGAAAAGCTTTCCAGTATCTCTTTGTCCTCCTCTCCCACTCTTTCTCACTCTCTGTGCTGGGCCTGACTGGCCTTTTGGAAATTGCTGCAGTTGCCTGGGGTGTCTTACTGTAGCTCCCATCTGTTCAGACTACATGCACACAGAGTGGACATGGTGCGGGACTGGCTGGCTCCCTGTCACAAATGTGCTCTGGCATTACCCCCAGAAGCCATTTTGTTTTCAGGACTGTCTGTTTTCTCACAGTTTTATGTCTTGAGCCGAAGGAAAATGCGTTTCCCCTCATTAGGACTGTTGGTTGTTTATTCGTGATCAATGAGAGGCCTTCTTGACAGCTGTGCAATATAGTAGATATACGAGAGATGGATGCAAGCAAGATACAAGATACAACACACCAGGGACTGAGGAAGAATACATTTAATTATGTAAAGATGATAAATTATTAAAATCTGTTATGGAGCATCTGTGTCAAAACATCAAACATATTTTCCTCCTCTCATGCTCTCCTCATCATTTGAAACAGAGAGTAATGTATGGTCACTTAAACAACTCAGGATTCTGTAGTTAAATTATAGATTAATGAAAATATATGGACTTTACAATTCCCCCCCCCCTTCGAAATCTTGTTGATGTCCACGATGAATAACTTACAGAGGTTTATTCTCAGAATCCAACATTGGCATGTAACTGATTCCAAGGTTGTGAAACACAGTCAGTTCTTTCCACATTAATAAATACATGATTCAAGGACATGAATCAGATATTTCAGACTGGCCATGAATTTCATATTCATCTAAATAAGCTATCTGCAATGGAAAGCAACACACTTACAGGCATGTCAATGCACCCACATACACACACACACTTTGAAAAACAAAGTCAAGAATGAATAAGGTGGTGAAATCAAAGAATGACAGAGATTAATGATATCATTCTCCTCGGAACACTAGTCCAAATCATTCAGGCTACTTGGGCGATCCTCTGAGGACACTTGAGCACTGATTAAAATGTCATTAATAGACTTTGCCAATAGCCTTCTCTACACACCCATGAGGTAGGCCCTAATCAACACTATTCTTCTCTCCCAAGATAAGTTAACAGCATCATTAAGGAGGAAATCATCGAGTATACGACCGGGGTCCACTCAACTTCTTTCTGCTGTCACACGGATTGAGTGGCTATGTGTAGTGTTTGCTACACTTTTAATTAATTCACTAACAAACACAGACCAAATCTGCAGTTTGGGCTTCAATGAAAAATGTAGACTCTGGCACATCATTTATCTTTGGCTATGAGCAGCATGTAAAATATTTAATCAGAACTTTGTTTCAGAGGGAGGCCTCTTTAAAGCTCTGGGTTCATGAGTTATTTTTGGAAGAAAATCATGGAACGGTCATGCTTAATTGGGAACAACGGGGTAGAAAAGCTTCTTTTAGAACAATTCAGCAGCACAAACTGATAACCCAATTAAAATCTAAAAAAACAGAGACATGGTTCAGGTTTATTTTCACAATCTTAATAACTGCACTTATAGAAAGCAAAAAGTAGTTGATATGCGCGGTGGAATCAGTGGCTAATGCGTAATGTTTCAAAAATATTTTTAAAATGCATAGTGAAGGGATTTTTCTACAAGTCTGCTTCAAACCATTAACTCTCTCAGATCTGTGTTTCTAAACCACAGTATTTGTAACATTTTGTTGAAACTTCTCAAAAGAGAGATGAATAAAATTCAAACACACAAAATGTCCCAAAATACCATTGTAATCCACCGCTGCATTTCAAATCTTCAATGTAAACTTGCAGTGATTGGAAAGCAACGGTAAAATCTTATATTGTAGCACGAGCAGCACAATAGTAGAGTAACAGCAGTAAGCTTAGGTGCTGCATGTACTGCATGTCTACACTGGAGGTGTAGAGGTGCAGTAAAAAGTGTAGATCACCTGTGTTTTGAAGTGAGTCCATGAGTGTGTTATGTGTGTAAATGAATAAAGATAGATCAGTGAAGAATAAATAAATGTAAAAATATCTATGTTCGAACTGTAAAAATATCTGCTTCTACTATATTTACTTCAGAACCTTTTGAGATTCTAATGAGAGGCAGAAACACAGCAAGTGAAAGCAATAGATTAAACCTACAGAATTTCAACATGTCAGTGTACTCGTACAAATGACATTTAAAAAAAAAGTTTTTCTAAAATGCAGTACAAACTAAAATGTGTGATTTGCTAGTTTGCTTGACCCCTGTAGAAAAGGAAAAGAAAAGATTTTCAACGTTCCGAGTTTTCATTAACCAAGTTAATTGTATTCTGTAAATATAAGCTAATTTAGAGTTTGATGCCTGCACAACACACGCACAGAACAGCGGGGCACTGTATTACATCACCTTTTCTTTTAATTACACATTTCAACCATTTGGGAACTGATGATACTAATCATTGCAGTTCTACAAGTGGAAGCTGCAAAACTGCTGGACACAAGACTTCTGCGGCTCAACAGTCTGTGGTCGCCATCGTCTGATTTTCCTCTTCATGATTCTCCATACATTTTCAATGGGAGACAGATCTGGAGTGCAGGCAGGCAGGCCAGTCCTGCACACACACTCTTTGAAGCCATGCTCTTGTAGCCTGTACAGAATGAGGACTGGTGTTATCCCCCTGAAATATCCACTGGCTTCGTGGGAAAAGACTTGTACTCTTGTACTGCCTTGATGGCAGCATATGTCTCTTCCAATATATCTCAGCATGAATGGTAACTTCACACATATGCAAGTCGTCCATGCAATGGGCAATAATGCATCCCATAACATCACAGATACTGGCTTTTGCACCTTTCAGTGATAACAGTCTAGATGAAAACCCAATGTCCATTTTTTCTAAAAACAAACTGAAACATGGACATCTGAACACAGAACACATTTTCACTGTCTTTCAGTCCATCTAACACTAAGAAAACTCAGCAGAGTTTCCGCACAGAATTGATGTATGGCTTCCTCCTTGCATAATAGAATTTCAGGTTGCATTCCTGGATTCAGCAGCAGACTGGGTTAAGTCACAATGGTTTTCCAAAATACTCCTGAGCCCATATGGCTATATTCATCACGGTAGCATGACAGTTTCTCATTCAGTACTGCTTGAAGGTCACATACATTCAGCAGTGGTTTCTGCCCTTGGCCTTTACCCACTAAGACTTCCCCGGATTTTCTGAATCTTTTCACACTGCTGCACAATCTTGTGTTGAGAAATACTCTTTATGAATTGATATATAATTCTTTCACAAAGTTTGGCACAGGATTGGTAACATCACAAGTGATCAGCCACAACCCATTTTTGCTTGCAAAGATTGAGCCTTTGGTGAGTGCTCCTTTTATGATACCCTCACCTGTTACCATTTAACCTGCTGGAATCATCCTCATCTTATGAGAACAGTGTTACTTAAATATTTTATCAGCTTTTCAGTCTCTCTTCAGTCTGTGTTACAAAATAATTTTTTTTCTAAATAAAGGTTCAAGTGAATTGACAAATCACAGACTTTTAAAAACTAAAAAGTATTTTATTAGTCCTATTTCACAAATATAAAGGCTACTTTTGGTATGGCCAAACTTATTTTTATAGGTTAACTTGAATTATTAATAACAACATTGTTCTGGGACCACAGTGATATTGATAATAAAACACAAATGAGGTGGGAAACACCTCATTCAGGAGCAGACAGATTGTAAACAAACCCTGAGGTAAGCCCAATATATTTGGAAGACAAAATTAACACAAACACTCAACTTCACTTCGACAGAGGGATAATTTTGGCAGAAATGAAAACTCACAGACTAAACATAAAATAAAAAAATATCTGTATTAGTATTTACCTAACCACAGAATCCATCTATTTACCTCAGAATCCATGGAAAGCATGTGTTGTGTATTTTCAAGCCATAGATCCAGTCTTAGAACAGACGTTAGCATAAGGATGCAAAATAATGCTTGTTCAAAATAAAGAAGCTCTAAAGGACAGCCAAAGTCTTCTCCTAGCACTTGGAGTTTATGCTTTTATTCCCCTCAGACCCAAATCATGGAGCGTGTTAATCATGAGGAGAGCAGGTGGAGCCATTGAGATAACAGTGCAGAGGTGGGGCTGGAATATATGCAGAGGACAAGCTAGTCTGATGCTTGTTGTTTAGAACTTTGGCTGATTACACCTGAGTGTTGCTGAAAACCTGAGGCATACTCACACAACAATTACCCAAAAGAGACCACACACTTTTTTTTCCAATTAACAAATCTTTGAAAAAGAAAAATGTGGGTCCTCCTAAAGCTGTGAGCAGTAATGAGTCCCTAATCTCCTTGGAGGGAAACTCTTAATATGAGTTTTTTAAATTCCTTTTCAAATAATTATGTGCTTAAAAAGTCATTATGGATTACATAATGATATTTACCTTTTGAGGGTGATGAAGGTGATCTTCTTTGACGTGATACATCTTCCTGCTTTATCCTCAGAGATGCCTTTGGACTGGATGCAGTTCTTTCCAGACTGGACGACAGCCGAAACATTATTGTATCTTTTGCCTCTGAGACCTCAATGGGAGAAAAAGTTTCCAAACAATTGACAAACATAAAAACAGCTGAAAAATGAAAGGTTTAGATTCTGGAGGGATGAACACAATTGGAGTGGATGAGATAACAGAAGAGATATGTGGCAGTCGGTGTGTTTACGTGTACTAAAGGAACCGGGTTATAATCATCTTTCTCGAATAAGCTGATTTCTGAACAGTCATATAAACGGGAAACCTCATTACTGTTATTTTATTAGCAAAACCTGATTTCCCAGGTAGATTTCTTCCAGAGAACTCAGATTACTCTGCCATGTATGTGTAACCAGGTTTCTAATCAGCTTTATTCCAGCGGCTATTGAGGCTTGGCTATTGACACTCGCCACTCTACTACTTTCAGCAGAGTGCGGCTAGATGAAAGGTGAGATCACTACAGAGTGATGCTGTTTTATTTTTAAATCAAGTCCACCTAGTCTGACTAAAACTGAAACCAGCACAAGGTGCCTCATCGACGTCTAAATAAGTCACTTTTCACCGTGTCTTTTTTTCATTCAGACAGTTGGCACTATGTGTCTCTCTCACAACCGGTCAGTCACCTCCACCAACACACATATCAAAAAATAAATAAATAAAAGTGGTCAGGAGGTGGTCTTTTCTGTATCTACACAGTCAAAATCTGTGAGCCACGCTTCCAAAATAAGCCCAACGTAAACGAGAAATCAGATTACTCATCCGCCACATGTATATGCGGATTTCCAGTAACCTGGTTTCTTTGAGTAATGTAGTTACTTGAGTGCATGTAAGCGGAGTGAGTGACATGTACTTTGTTTCTAAAATCTGAGCTATGTGGAAATTCAATTCGCAAAGGTGCGACAAGTTAAGTCATCACAAGATGACAACTTTTACACCCTTCAAGATGTTTGATAAAACATGAAAGTCACTTATAAATTGTGACATTCAGACAATTATTTGTCTACCAGTGTGATGCAACCTGCAGTGAAGATTTACATGGTAGAGCTGTATTAAAGGATGATGTATTCTGACCTTGTACAGGCACTGCATGAGGGCCCTGCAACAAAGACAACTTCTAAAATCTTAATGCACAAAATAATCCCCGAAAAACTATTTTGACATTGTGAAAGTTTTTGCCTTCAGGGAAACATCTGTGCAAATGCTGAAAGGTGCCAAAAAAGGCACCTTGTCTAAACACTTTTCAGTGCATTCTATTCCATTTTGCTCAGTTGACAAAGACGTCCTCTGTGCTGTTGTGTTACCTGAGCTGTGCCTGCAGCTGAGAGTGGCGCGGGGCTCTGAGTTTTGGCAGACATCTCTGTGCTGTAGACCATGACTCCATGAGGGTTTGGCTTTGCACCTCCTTGCAGAACAAGCTGTATGTCTTCCCCCTTCCAGTCAGCTGGGTCCTGGAAGGGGAAGCAAATCCCCCAACGAAGACACTGCAAGAAGGCAGCTCGGGATGTGGAGGTGGCAGACAGCTGTGTGGTGGAAAAAGACAATAGAATAGAGGACAGTCAGAAACGGACATGATTAATATTTTCTTACATGCAAAAAACACTGATTAACCTTTTTACAAATCAAAAATGAAAAAAAAAATTTGAAACAAAACTATAACATTGGGCAAATAGTCACCAGTAGCTTTCAAAACAATGCTTCATTTCATTAGTCTGCATGAGTATGACTTTAAAACACTTTGTTGTGTGTGCTTTGTTCAAAGAAATCTAATTTAGTAAGTCTTATTAGGCACATGTAAGTAAAATAACAGCAAATGAACAATGAAAACAAACAATCTTGCATTTTTTGTCATCATGGTCAGAATATAGGTCCTGGCCTGTGTGGCTGAAATAATTAGACTTTTGTAGTATTATTAATTACAATTCATTGATAAATGATTATGCATTAACAGATTTGAGTAAGAAAAATAAAAAACTATAATTTGATTGATCAAATCATAATTATTTTATTTCAATTACAAAAGTAATTGTAAAAGCTTAGGATTGGGAGTCAGAGGGTCATAGCGTAATGATTAAACAGTGTGTTCATGTGCTCTGGTTTTGCACAATTAATTTAAATAATAATTTAATTTAAGTTAAATAATAATAAAATAATAAATACATAATAATAAAAACAGGAGATCCAATCCACCAAACCACCCACCTAAGCCATATCAACAAATTACAGGACTGCATTACAATATGTGATAAACTGTAAGGCTCACTCAAGATGAGCCAAAGATGGGCAGAATCAATCACGAGGGATCACTGCAACAAGTTTGTGATGGTTGGATCTCTCTCCAATTTGATCCCAACTTGCTCTGACATGATGTAAACATAGGCAGTGATACCGTAACAAGATCAAGGCAGCTGAAGCTCTGGGAGCCAGACACAGCAGTTGTTCTCCAACTGGAAGACCTCAGGGAATGATGGGAAACGCCTGCCTCTCATCCAATCTAAAAGCTCATTAGTTTCGACAGAATCAACAACATGACCTTTATGTTTAATTTGAGGTGTTTTGATATTGCACTATGAGGATTTATTCTATCAACCCAACGGATGATGTCGCATTTATCAGACAGAGAGGCTGGATTTTTCTTCTATTACAGATAGTTCTCATAGACAATCTATGATAGTTCATACAGTATTCTGTTTCTGCCAGATCAATGACAGCTGTTTTGTCTTTCACTTCTTTCCTTTAACTGTGTATTTTGAGTATCAAGATT
This sequence comes from Sandelia bainsii, assembly GCA_032362345.1. NCBI lineage: Eukaryota > Metazoa > Chordata > Actinopteri > Anabantiformes > Anabantidae > Sandelia > Sandelia bainsii. The sequence continues at coordinate 7,684,186 of JAUMHL010000028.1, forward strand.
TTAATTTCAGAAGGACAGGTCCAGCTATGTACACTATAAGTGTGGTAAGGTGATTTATATACAGCAGATAGTTGTGATGGCTGTCCTCCATGAGAATTCTAGCCCATTAAAATATTCATGTAAAATAATTAGTAAAATGGAGATTAAACCAAAGACACTAACATAATGAACACAGATCACCTTTGGAGCATTTTAATAGTCTAATCCCTCACACAAAAGAACATAATTGAAATTATAATTATTGGAGACTGAACACAAGATGAATAGTTTGGTTTGATGAAAATTTGGATCAAATGTAACAGAATGTGAGTGTTTCTGTGACTTCCTTTAAAGACTGTGAATGCTGTTTGCCACTGCCCCCTGCTGCCACCGCCTGCTCTCTTACACTTTCTGCCCAGGGCACAGTTTTTATTGAAATTGAAAACGAGGAAAAAGTTTCTAAAAGCATGTTTTCACTGGTTCACTGAGTGGTGATTTATGGGCAGAACACAATTTTATCTTATTGTATACATTTAAAATATTTGTATTTATTTTACAGTATACAACAAAACTGAGTACACCCCTCTGCAATACTCCTAAAGTATTAAATAACTTACAATTGTACCATCTCACAATTATTGCATTTTGTTTATATATGTATTATAAATAGAAATAAATAAAATATTTGAATCTATGAGGGAATTATGTGGCTGCTCAGTCAAATCAGGACAGAACTAAAAGATTAAACTTCACCAAAGAACATAAAAAGAAGCCTGATGAATACTGGCAGCACATTCTTTAGCGAAACAGAGATGGGGGAGTTAAATGCAACCCTTTCATCACAGTTTATTTAGTCAAACATTTCTGTTTTGTAAATTAATTGGCTTCATTTTTCTTTTGGTTTGGCAAAAAAAAATAGCCATTTGTAATTGTTTAGCATTTTAGTGATAATGGCCAGGGGTGTAGTTAGTTTTATTGTATGTCATATATTCAAAAGACGCAGTAGATTTTGTCTTTGAGTAAATAGTTTCTCCATATGTCCCCTTCATATGGAAACATGGTTGGTGCCATGCAGTGACAGGGACTCTGATGACAGTTGCTCACAGCATGGCACAGCAGCAGTTTGTATCCTAATGGGAAATTGACTTCCTCTCTAGGAGACATCAGACTAGTAGCTGCACTTCTAGGATTTAGTCAGAGAAAGCATGGTAACAGGTAAAGTGCACCAAAGGTATATATTATGGATGTTCCAACTTAAATAATTAATTACATTTACCATATTAATCACACTAAATGATACCCACTAAAGCATTTGAATAATTTAAAAAGTAATATGAGAAGTCCAATTTATTACAAAGCTCTGAAACTACTGTACTGGAGTGGGTTTGACAACAGATGACAGTTGTAAATGGTCAGTATATAGGGACCTAAATACAGGATCACACATACAGTTTAGAAGATGCTTTCTTGTGTCTGAACATGATTTACAATCAGTTCCATTGTGCCTTTACTTCAGGAACAGTAAATCCTGTGTATGATTTAAAGCATTAAATCATCTACAGGGGACCCAGAGATTTTGCTGAATCGATTAATAAGCTGGTCAGCTTCAGAAGATTGTAATCAATCACAGGTGGGACAGTATAGAATACACAAAGAGCTTGCTAGTCCACAGTGTTTCAAGACGAAGTGGAGACTATAATGATTCATTCAATACTTACAACTCCCCTGAGCACAATTTTTACATGTAGTACTATAATCCAATAGTAAGGGTCATTATTCATGTAAGTATCATATTTTATGTGATGCAGCGCCCATTGGGTGGTATTACAGAAAACAGAATCTTGAAAAAAAATGGTGACGACAGAGATGTTCTTGCTGTGCAATGCCATCCGTAATTTTTCTAACTTCTCAGTACCATCTTTAAAAGTGTGAAATAGCACTTTTTTAATCATCAAACCATTTTAAACAGCTCTTAAATAGGTTTGTCACAACCAGAAAAAAATAATGATATTCACCAATTCTGGGTCGTGGGCTACTACTAAATATAGTCTAGACACTGTAGTAGAGACAGTGTGAGCAATACTGTCACCAAAAAGGAATAGAACTTCAACAACATCCCAAATTCACACTAGACTTGAAACCCTAAAACTATACAGCTGTCACTGTCCTCAGAACCAGATGCACTTATAGCAGCTGTAAAGACAGCAGCCAGAGACAAACAGCTGAATACTCTCAAAAATTCAACGGACAGAAAAAGATTTACAATAAGCTCTACAAGGAGTATACAGTAAGAAAACAACAGCACTATTTGCCCACAGAAACTGAACAGCCCAGTGTGGTATTCATTTGTTATGATTTGAAAATCTTATAAACCCATATTTTATTCACAATAGAACATATGTTTAAACTGACAAAATGTACCATTTTAAGAAAAAAGGTAAGGTAATTTTGAAATTGATGGCAAACAAATGTGTAAAAAATCGTGTTTTCAGTGGTGTAGCATCCCCTCTTCTTTTAACAACAATCAAAAAATGGGAGCTGAGGAGACCAGTTGCTAGAGTTTTGGGAGAGGAATGTTGTCCAGTACTTGCCTGATATAGAATTCTAACTGATCAACAATCGTAAGGCTTCTTTGTCTTTAATATGCGCCAAATATTTTCAACTAGTGAAAGGTCTGGACTGCAGGCAGGTCAGTACAGCACCCGTACTCTTCTACTACAAAACCATGATGTTGTCATAGATGCGGTATTTAACATTTAGCACTGCATTTAGCATTGTCCTGCTGAAATATACAAGGCCTTCCCTGAAAAAGACATCATCGGGATGGGAACATATGTTGCTCTAAAACCTGGATATATCTTTCAGAATTTGATGGTGCATTTCCAGATGTGCAAGCTGCCCATTCCATAGGCACTACTGCACCCCTTTACCAACAGAGATGCAGGCTTTTGACTTGATCACTAATAATAAGCAGGAAGGTCCCTATCCTCTTTAGTCCGGATGACATGGTACCCATGGTTTCCAAAAAGAATGCCAAATTTCGATTTGTCCGACCACAGAACAGTTCTCCACTTTGCTACTTTGATGATGATATATTTCAGGTGTTTGCAATTTTATGTTGAGGAACATTATTCTGAAATTGCTTGACAATCTGTAGATGCAGGTTTCCACAGAATGGTGAACCTGTGCCCATTATTACTTCTGAGAGACTCTGACTCTATAAGATCTTTTTATACCCAATCATGTTACCAACCTGTTGTCACTTAGTTGCAAAATGGTCTTCCAGTTCTTCCTTGTTAGTACCACTTAAATTTCCAGTCTTTTATTGCCTCTGTCCCAACTTTTTTGAGACGTGTGGCTGCCATCAGTTTCAAAATTACCTTATTTTTTTCTTTAAATGGTATATTTTCTCAGTTTAAACATTCAATGTCTTATAGTGAATAAATTATGGGTTTGTTTTATGTAGATTTGACATATGTAGCGTTCCAACGTTTTTGGAATTTGGGTTGTATGTCCCTTTCTCATTAATGCCATATCTTAGAAATGGCTGGGGGAATTTTATTACATACTATGGCGTAATCCCAATCGATTTGAACTCATGCATTAACTTAATCAGGACAGACATGCATGTAAAGTACAAACACCGGTTGGCAGTGGCATACAATCACAATGCAGTAATTCTAGTTTTGTATTACAGCTTGTGTTTATGAAGCTGAATCACACAATATGTTCATTAGTGAAAATGAGCAGTTTAAACTATGCAAGACATTAATTTAAGCCTCTTGTCTAATTATAAAACCTTCAAACCCTGATCGATTGTTTGTGACTTACAGAAAAGAAGAAACACACAGTGGTGTTAAAGTCACATACTTTGTTCACCCAGTCATATATTTGTGGGCAACAACAACATCACACTACTTCCACCTTTGCTGCTATCTGACAACAGTCATTATGCAGTCACACAAAAGGTCCTTGTCAGTTGCACAAAAACCAAGATCATTTTAGGCTTTTGAACCAACAACCCATGCTGTCTTTTTTTACTGGTGGGGGTAGTTTCAAAATGTCAGATTGTTATGCAAAGTAACCTTGCTATCCAGTTACCTTCTAACAAAGCCCAAGGTGAAGTGTTTAGATAAGCTAATGGAGCTGACATTTCGAATGCTACAATTAATGGTGCACTGCAGCAGGGACTACGAGTGTAAAGGTGTAAAGGTTAAAGACATGTCAGGCCCCTGTTTAATAGCAGTCAAACCAGAATATTCGCTTTATTTTATGAAAATATAGGCCTAGATATAAAATCACAAACGCTGCAAACTTGCACAGCTGCCATTTCTTCAGCTATTATTTTCACCAACACATTTCTTCAGTCTCCAGAATGGTGATTGCCTTGTCTGCAACAAAAACTCTAAACATGTAGTCTTACTGCTGTTACCTGTGTCCAACATACAGTATAAGAAAAGCAAATATATGCTATGTACATCTAAGAAGGGAAGTGGACCTAGATGCAGGTCAATATTACATTCCTCTCAAGTTTGTTTCAGACTATAATTTTGCCCCCAAGCAGTGCAGACATTAACAGCAATTTCTTTGAATTGTAACTCCAGAAATATACAGAAACCATAAAACAGATAGCACTATATTCCCCTGTGAGACATTGCCTGTTTTTCCATCTCATGAGGCTGAATTAATGGCATGCTTTATATGAGACATTAAATCAAACAAGTCTATTTTCAAAGTGATGATTTTGTAAAAATCCAAATAGAAAAAAAGATCATTTTATGGCACATGGAGTAGCCAGTAAAAATTGTGAGATAATTTATCTAATGTGTCTCTTTTTTTCAAGCACTCTATCTATAACATGTCTGGTCTTCCACAGAACATGAGCAAAAGAGCGAAATGAGTTATCTAGTACAAGACCCAACCCTCACTTCTTGCATTATTCAATGCACAGATTCAGTTGCAGGACTGATTCAGGAAGAGAAATACATGCTGAGCTCTGACAGAATTAGAGAGACAAATGAATAATCAGAGGCCTTTTCTACAGGGACAGCTACAGCCTTGGAAAAAGCTTGTAACTGTCCAGTATTCAGTGCTCATTACAAACTTTCAGTCATCCAATAGTGAAAATTGAGAATAAGTGAATTTTTCATTCAAGGCCAGATATATAATTTACATTATGTATGTTATCCATGTACATAAACAGTCAATAGCACTTTATCAAACCTGAATATACATACAACCAACATCGACTAGGAAGAGTTCTTTGAATATTTATTATGTTCTGGAGTCTGCTTAACACTGAATATTAAGAGGATATGATTTGTTTTCATTTAGGTTTTGGAGGTATTTGTTGACTGATCATGACAAATGTTGAGGAACATACGGTGATGAACATATTTCTATTTCTCATATTTGTTTGACCCCCAGTCCCTTGTGGGAATTAGATGCTTGCAGTTCATTGTGGTAACAGTGTGTTAGTTGGTGTATGCACATGTTAAGGCCCTGCATTGAAAAGAAAGTTGCCTAGAGGATCACACACATCGACTCATTTGGAGCACCACAGTAACTCCAAAAGTCTTGCTCAATTGCTAAGCCTGCTGGTGACAAGTAGGAGTTATCAAATCAATGATATAATATTTTAGTGGAAATAAAGTATGACTTTTTGCACTTTCACTGTTTTGGGCAGGAAGCTTTTGAATTAATCAGGAAGTGTGCCATTTGAAATAAAGCTGCTTTTAGAACAGTTTGCCATGCTACTGGTCACTATGTCAGACAAGGCAAAATGATCAATAGCTAATTTCCCCAAAGTGTGATTACACTGTTGATTCGACTGTAAAAGGATCTATTTAAAATAAGAGCCATTAACTTTCACTCTGAGAGCAACCAAGCACTTGTTTCAATTTTGCACATAGGAGAAAAAATAGAAACAGTAGCCTAAAGCAAAAACAAGGAAGCAGCAAACTTTTTCATAAAGCTGAACTGAAAACAAAAACAGACAATGTCACTGCTCACATAATTGCTCCAACTGGCAAAGTGTTTTCTAGGGGAAGAATCCATCAACCTTGTTTAGAAGTGTACTAAAATATAATACTGCTGCATTTCCAGACAAATAAAACAGTGTGTCTGTTTCAAACATACTACGGTATGGAAATATCTTATGTGTGTAACCTGGAGCAAGAAAAGGAGTAAAACTTTAGGGGGATAGAGAGGAAAGGAAATAAGATAGGAAATTATGAAAGGGTGGCAGATGGAGAGTTTTGCACATCAAAGAGAGCTGAAACTGCATTTCCCAGAAGATGAGACGAACTGGAAGCAGAGACACAACCAGTCAAATTCTCCATCACTTACTAACTGAAAAAGAATTAAAAAGTCTCTTGTTATATACAAAAGTAAAAACACCACAAATTTTAGAAACAGCTACCAATTCAAATACACTATTGGTAGGCTCATTTAATCCTTCCTAATAGGTCCAAATATAAAAGTTTGTGATAAGCTGGAATAAAGCAGTTTGCAGGAACAAGAAAAGAGAATGGCAAGATATTCAGCCACTCAGGGCTTTCTGGAATACAGCAGGAATTAATCCTAAATTAGGGGGATGTGAGCATTGATGGGAGACAGAGTCTGACAGTTATTACTATTACCACAGTCTGTTGGGCTGTTTAAGTCATTATTTCAGCCAAGACCCTGTGACAGGCACCGGCCCAAAGCTCCCACTTCTTATTCTGTAAAATGAGAGGCCCTGGAGGAAGTGAGTGAACATGCACCAAGATCATTAACTTAAGAGCACTAAACCACTCACATTTTCATCCATCTGCACAAGTAGCCCAAATGAACCCAGTAGCCTACTGTGCTCTTTTCTGCTCATCAAGGCCAAATAAGACTTGGGAAGAACTGTGCTCAGTCTCAGATCCCTAGTCTATGATTATGACAAACCTTCAAGGAGATGCTCATGAAAGGCATGTCCACAGCTCAGGCAAGTTTACCACTAATGTTATCAAAATCTCTTCTTCTAAAAAAAACTTCAGCATTATAAAAGAAAGAGTTTGGACTTGGGCCATATAAGGGTTTTAGCCTTATATAGATGTTAATGTCACTTGGTCTATCGACCCCTTTAGTCCACTTTGGAATATCTTACAAATATGGGATGGATTGCCATCAAATTCTGTACAAAGGTTCAAAGACCCCAGATGATCCCAATCTCTTTGGTGATGTCCTGACTTTTCCTTTAATGCTATCAGCAGGTTGACATTTTAAGTACATAGTAAAATGCCATGAAATTTCATACAGACATCTGTTCCACTAAGAGTGAATTGTAATAACTTTGGTGACCCCTTAACATTTCCTCTACAGCCATTATCAGTTCAAAAATTCAATCTGCCCACGTAATACCAAATACCTGCAAAAATAATGAAATCCCTGTGAGTCTGAGCTGTACTTTGTCTAATTAGTAGTTCAGAATTTTAGCATGCTAACACACTAAACTATACTACTGAATATGTTAAGCATTACCTGCTAAACATTTTGCCTGATAAACAACAAAAACAACTTTTGAACCTCAACATTTATGATAAGCATTCCTTTTAACCAACATCCCAAATGTACGAAGGAACGAGAGCGGTGGACTGTTTGTCTTTTAGAGTGCAGAGAAAGTAACCGCAAACTAAAAGAAAGATTCACCTGCAGAGATACAAATTATTAAAGCCATGGTGCAAGAAACATCAGTAATTTGGTTATTTAAAATAATAATCATGCATTTAACTGAGACCAGTAAATATGAAGTGCCTGAGATGATTATTAATCCCCTATTAGACTAGCAGATCATAGATACCTGTTCAGACAAAAATTTAAATCAACTGAAGATAGTTCAATTCAATTCAACTTTATTTATATAGCAGCAATTCACAACATAAGTCATCTCAAGGCACTTTACAGTGTAAGGTTTAAGACCTTACACATTATATAAATATATACAGAAT
>JAUMHL010000028.1:7695357-7711062 GCA_032362345.1 Sandelia bainsii
CAGCTGGGATAGGCTCCAGCACCCCCCGTGACCCTTACGAGGACAAGCGGTTAAGAAAATGGATGGATGGATGTTGAAATAAACTTCTATAAACCGTTGGGAAGTGTTTTTGATATCACTGCAGCTGCACCAGAGTATTAACTTTGATTTGCTCTGTACCAGGCATGTTTTGTGTCACACATTGTTCTTGATAGCTCAATTGGTAAAGAAATGCTCTTGCATGTGGGAGTCCTGGGTTTGCAACCACACTTGGCCATAGTATAATTGAATTTTTTTTTGTTTAATTTGATCATTCCTGTGTGGCGTCATTGGCATTTAAAAACGATAATTGTCACAATTATAATAAAATTGTTTTAAAACAGTGCATTTGTAAGTAACCTTTGTTGTCAAATCTTTTTCTGAGAGGTCTATTGATTGGTTCAATTAGATTTTTTTCTTTGTTGTCGTTTTTAATTTCAGTTTCGAGAACCTACTATGATGCATTGCCACAGATCATCGAAGGGTTTAAATTCCTTGTATTGATTCAAAACAGGGGCCCCCAAAATGATCTTGCATAGGGCCCCCAAAGAGCTAGAAACGGCCCTGAGTATATTACACTAAAGTATGCTGCCACATGCCTTACCTTGGCCCATGATAAAATTAGGGCATTCTGAAGTGCTGGCAACTGTTTGTCCAGTATTTCTAACTTTCTTGATTTAAGGTTTTCTTCCGAGTTGTAATGTTGCTCCATATAGCATATAGTATGAGAAATGGCATTGTTGTCCAATTTGAATTCAATATATCCAGATGAGAGCTCAGTAAAGGGCAAATCAGTGAATATATTTAAAGGTCATGCATTAATAGTCACACTTCCTCAGATGCTCAGTAATTGACTGTGCCACTCACTAAGCCCACTAAGGTCAAAGGTGACACAACACAAAAATATGATGTGGGTGACACATTCATTACTGATTGTGTGCTGGTCCAATTGCTCTAACGGAGAACCTATTTCAGTACATGACACGTATCAAAACAGTCCTTTTTCAGCAAACAAGTTTGCTGTCATCTAGCAGCTCCCGAGAGTCACAAATTACTGTTTCAAGGATGTGATTTGTGTCTGACAGACACTCAGAAGCATAACAGCGATTGTAAGAGCATGAAACCAAGTATCTATTCTCTACATGTCCCTCCTTTCTCTTCTGTCTATCCATCTATCTGCTTTGCTTCCATCCTTCTGAGGCTGTGACATGCAAGTAGTCGCTCATTCTCTGTGTCAGTGTTTTGGATGACTGCAGCTGTGACACCTTCTGACAAATTGTTTCCTGGGAAAAGGACAAAGCCATGTGGGCTCTCTGCACCCCCTTGCCTTGATTTCCCTTGGACCACCATCCTTTCTCAGCATCAGTGATGAGCTAGTGCTCGTCAGCAGAAGGCAGACAACAATAAGAGCCATCGCCTTGCATTAAGCCATTTGTGCCTGTATTACATGGTTCAATTGATGAGCAATACCAAACTATGGCTGAGGAGAGATAGAGATAAGCAAGCAGAAGTGGAGGAGAGATGTCTAAGATGAAGTTACAGCAGAGCTAAATTGGTGCTGACAGACCACAATTAGGCGAGCTGTCGCCGCCTTGTGTCAGTTGTCAATGACCCAAGTATTCTCATGTGAGTAAATCATGTAGTGTGGAAGGCGTCCTCTTACACTCCTGAGTGGATAACAGAGTGCATGATGGGCTGTGATGGATACCATTTTTTCACATCTCAAATACATGAGTATATCAAAGAGATGAGGGAGGTACAATCAAATACAAATTTGTATCACGGCCCTTGTGTCCTGTATGAGGACTCAGTTCTGCACTGTTATTAGGTGGACACAAAAATCAAGTAATTATTATTTAAAGCAATTATAAGGTCTGTTAACCATTAATAATAAGAATGTGATTTTTTTAAACACACTCACAACCGCAGTATCTGTTAAAGGAGAATGGCTTAGATTTTTCTCTGGCTTTTAACTGACTCCTTGGAGCAGACAGAACCATCTAGATCAAGACTAAAAGACTATCTACAGACAAAGACAGCAATATGCTTCCTAGTGCTGTACCATCTCACATCATCTGCAATACTGTATATCATGACAACTTCTTATACTGTGAAATCATGATGATATTTTTGCATACGCGCTGTAACCTGGAGATCTCACATGTGCCTAGAAAAAAAACAAGCATGATGCAGAAACAAATTAGATGTTATTGCAACAACATGGTGCAAACATGGTTCAAATTTGTTCAACCACCTGATGCACAAACACCACCAATGAGGACGAAATCACAGCAAACATTAAACCAACATCTCAAACTCCTTTCATTCATTATGGTTTTGTTGTCAATGGCCCTCCCTAAAATAAATCAATGCTGTGAAAGCGGTGTCACTTAGTGTGATGGCAAAATTCAGAAGAACTAAGCAGTAATCATGCAGCCATGATTAGTGGAAACCTTCACACATTGTAAGGAGCTTCCTTGTCTTCATGTCATTGCCTCCTACATCCTCTTTTGGCCAACTTATTACAGTATACCTGCAGGGTACCTGATGACTGTCAGGGAATAGGGTTTTTTCCCTTAATAAATGAAATCATCATTTAAAAAATGCACTTTGTATTTACTCTGGTTATCCTTATGTAATGTTAAAATTTGTTTGATGATCTGAATCGTTTAAGTTTGACAAATATGCAAAACAAAATGTAAAAAAATATCAAGAAGTTGGCAAATACTTTTTCACAGCACTGTATGTTTTTTGAGTATTGCTTAAGTCTCCAGGCTTAGTGGTTCTGCACTCATGTTGTTTATTCACCTGGCCTCTATATCTCTGGTGTACCTCTTCAGGTGGGTAGCCTAGGCTTTGAGTCTTGCTTGGCAGTTTCTAAGGCTTCAGATATGATATCTTGTTGTACTTCTTAGGTAGCCATTTCTTCATCACGTCTTTCTGCAGTTCCAATATCTGGCTAATTTCCTTCCCTGCTGCATTGATCTAGGCCTCTAACCTCTAACTTCTTCTGAATGGAGGATACTGCTCCTTATAGCTGGAATTCATCTTATTCATCTTACAGCCAATCATCTCAAGGATTACTGTTGCTGTCACACTTTACAACATGCAATAAATTCCTTACAGCCAACTCTGTGTAAACTGTAGTGTTACATATCATGCCCAATTAATGCCATGTTCCATATCACAAATCAATATAGTACATAAATGAATAATTACAGTAATAATATGGAGGGAGATACAGGGAATTAAGGCTACCATCATCTTAATACAGTATTTTGGATGGTCATAATTACAGAGCACAGCAGTGAGTAGAGCAACTAATTGCAACTCTCAAACATACTTTCACCCTGCATATCTTTATTTTCTACAGTTTCTTGTACAAGATCTTCAACAGGCAATAGAGAGGAATAATGTGGCTGGAATGGACATGGAAAAACAGACATATCCTGTGTGCAGCCCATCAAGGCATGGGTAACACAATGAAGCCCTTGATGAGCGGGGAAAAGAGAAATAGCAAAACAATAAATAAAACAGCAGACAGAAAGTGGACATAGTGTATTTGACAGCAAGAAAAGTTGATTATGTGAAGTTTGTCAACCCTAGACACCCTCTGAGAACAGCCTATCAGACAAATTACCAGTTCCTCTGCTCTCCCCAGCTTCCTTCATTTAAATTGTTATCTCCATCCCTCTGACTGCTGCTGAGGAGCATGAAAGAAGTGTGCTCAAAGGCTCAGAACGAGAGAGAGAGACAGTATGTGACACAGAGAGACAAGACAGTGCAAACCAATCATAACTAAAATCAAAAATACAAAAAAAGAGGACAAATGACGGCACTGCAAGATTTTCCTTCTTCTTAACCAGAGGCAATGAGGGCAAGGCAATTTAGTAAAAGGAGGCCATTCTTGCTCTTTGTCTTACAATGAAAAGCAGACTGACTTTTCAGCACAGCAAGGATGAGACGAGCAGTCTCAGAGCACTGGGTGATTGCCTCTGTATTGCAGTGGTAATATTTTGACAAAATTGTTTTACTCTTTTCACCCACCTTAATCTCCTCAGAATCAGTCAAAAGACATAATTCTATCTAATCAGAGGAAAAAACAATAGTAAGACACACTGTATACCCAGCCAAGCACAGAGAGTGCTCCCTCGAGTTGCACTACACAGCACCACCTAGTGGCAATGTATACAATCAGAGACAGAACAACATAGGAAATGGTACTGGTCTCCATGTGTCACTCACTCATTAGTATTATGGTGTATGTTGTTTTATATAGACACCATTTAATACATCATCCCTATATGACTCCATACTATTCAATTATCCTATATCAAATCCTATATACTATATACAGTATATTCTATTTTATTATAGTCTTCCATTAGTCAAACTTAAACTAAAACTAAAACCTTTCAAAATCTTTTTCTTTTTTGAGCTTACAGTAAAATTCTATCATGGAGTGTTTGCTACTCAAGTATGCAGTTGTATATATACATATCTAAATGTACACTACACTTCACTTTGCTCAGAAAAATTGGCTATTGATTAAAATTTTAAACATAACATTAATTGAGTCTGGAAGTTAAGTCATGACAACTGGACTTGAAAACATTTCACTGTTCATCCAAGTAGATTCTTCAGTCTCAGGAAGGTTGGTTTTGTTTCTCATCTGATCTGAATAGTCTTGTTAGATGGATAATAGACAGAGTGTGAGTAGAGGAAAGCCATTAGGATGTAGCAGTCGCAACTCCTACAACCTCTTAAACGCCCAAAATGGGTAGTTAGGTGTGGCTATTGGTTTTAATCTTCCTGGAGATGGATAATAGGGCAGCATGGAAATAGGAGACAGATCCACCTCTGTTAAGGTAATGTTTTACCACTGGAGCTTGGCTTTGTTCGTGTCTAAACCATGTACACTGTAAAAAAATAATAAAAAACAATAAAAAGGCTGGTAGCAAAGTTGCCAAACAGTTCCACTGTTAAATTATGGTAAAATACCTATTGTTATTTAAAAAGTAAGTTTCCCTAAAAAATTGCAGTTTTTCCACATATTGTCGCTGTGATTTTACAGGCAAACTTTTGAAGTATTACAGATTTGCACCATTATAAAAACAGAAAATGTAACAAAAAGGCAAGAAAACACTGCAAAATAAACTAGGATTTCTGCAAGTTAAATGTTTGTCAGTAAACTGTTGTTTGCTTTTTATCACATTATTCTATGTAATAGACATAATCTGTCATATTACATACATATCTGTATGTAGTGGCAAACTATGGGTCACTCAAGAGGAAAATCACTGAGACCATATCCTCTGCAACAGCACTTTATTGGCTGTACAAGAAGAGTAACACGCCATAATAGAAAATCTTGGCTTAAACATGGAAGAATGACACTAATGGAGCAACCAACCACACTTATGGTCTAACATATCTGCATCTAATAACTGCATAAATAACCAAGATGAAATGTGAAATTAAAAACCATCAACATGACAAAACAAAAAGCAGAACTCATCGCTTAAAAAATGTGACATGAAAAGCAAACAGTTGATCAATGTCCATACGCCCATCATTACAGTACCCAGAGGCCTCCCGACAGGCCTACTTCTCTCAGTACAATATTTACAACAGATTACTGTCAAATATTACAAAAAAACTTGAAAAAAAGTGTTACTGCATTGTTTATCTACAAAACAGTTTACTATTAGCAAAAAGCAGAAAAAAAAGAGTAAAATTAGACGCAACTGTTATGTAAAAGTCTGTGGCCATTATGTTAGAGCTGTTAAACAGTATATGAATCTGTGTATAAACATCTGTAGCAGAAGTTATCAAAAGCAGGAGGTCAGAATTCGTCTGCTTTTCCCTGCTGGTTTGGTGTTTTATTCCTGTTTAATCGTGAGGTGGCACCGCTCCAGGCGCCACTGCCGTGTACAGCAGTGAAATCAGTGACGCACATGGGTTTTTGTTGCCATATGAGGCGAAGAGTATACACACACCAAGACTTAAACTGCAGTCAGCAGTGTGGTCCTAGTCCTCTCAGCATTCACATTTGTGAATGCTACATGCAGGTGTGAGTGTCATTTGCAACAGCAATCTAAAAACCAACTAATGAAATAAAACTAGATTAAAACAGGTCCAGTATTAAATGCTGAATAAAGGCGACAGGGACACGAATCATGACCTCTTTGGCTTTGGATGTCCTTGGACAAGACACTGAATCCCAACTACTCCTGGTGTGTGTAAGTGCAACTTGTAAGCTGCTTTAAATAAAAGTGTCTGCCAAATCTATACTTAATGTAAAAGCTAAACAGAGCTGTACGTACCTCTCCAATTTCAATATATTGTTTTTTCTGTATTTTTTACTCTGCTCTTCTTCTTGTTTCTGTCTTTGTAATTTTGATTTATGGAGCAGCAGTACATTATGGTGTACTTTACTGTCCTGTAGCCTCTTCCTTCTGTATCCTTATCTGGTTTATTTCGTGTGTTGCTGTAACACAATTTCTCCATCCTGGAGTCAATAAAGTGTTATCTTATCTTAAATACCATAATTCCACATAAGAATCCAGTCTTAAGGTGCAAGTATACAGATACTTTTGTCAATAGTCATATTTTAAGTATTGACATTTTTGTGACATGATTATGTAAAGAGCATTTCGAAGAACATAATTAAATGGCGCCAAGTTGAGTGACTTTAAAATCCTTTTAAAGCAATTTGAATAATTTTTGCAGGTTTAAGAACCAGGGAATTCCCACAAGGGCCTGAAAAGTCTTAGAGGGAGTTGTAGTAGCAAACAAACATGAACATTCACATTTGTAGTTCTCAAGTGGTGTCAAGTGGTGTGAAGTGCTATTGACAGCGTACAGCTGGCTGCCCTGAAGGCACACCTTAGCTCAACACAGCTATAATACTTCAAAAGCATCACATCTCTGACAGCTATGACACAGTGCAGTAACATATACAGTAAACTGTCCCATCACACTGTTCCTGGTATCTTAAGATTCAGACTAAAGTTTCAGCAAACATCTGATAATGCAGGAGCCATTTGCAAGATGGATTAAGCGCTTGAGTGAGATTTCCATCCTGCAGTCAGCTGCTGTTTCGTTTTCTTTTTCTGAGGACTTGTGCCAATTAGGGATTAAAGAAAATGGCAGCATAAATTTTTGAAGCTATTTGATTGATTGTTTACATTTGTGATTCCCCATAAGCACTATTTACTGCTGCATGGAGTTCCTAAATTGTGAAAATTATACTTGTTGGCTTTCCTTCATAAAAGTCTAAGCAGATCTAAAGATGGTGAGCTATTCGTCACTACAGTTTCAAGCTCTTAAACAATCTCTTTTGTAGAATCTCTGTTTATTCTCTAAACAATATCCATTATGTGTCAACAAGTCTGTGGAATAATCAGTCGTCCATGATAAAAACAGGGAGAAACTGTCCATTTACAACAGACTGATTGACTGTCAAGTGGCTGCAAAGGTAAAAATGAGAGAATTAATATGTAAGTGCAAATGTACCGTGGCGCACTGATAACTGAGTGGCTGGTTGTTTTTCTGCTGCTTTTAATTGGTGATCTGGTGACTCCTGCTTGTATAAAGGACAACACGCTGTAACACAATGAGAGCCCAGCCTTGGCATGCATTAAGTGTTGCAGGCTCACCCACACACATAATTACCACAGCCTTTCTGTGGTTTTCCATGCCATGAGCGGTTGTTAAGTGGTGCAGCTTGAATCTGGAAATTACTTCCCTGGGGATGTGTGGACAGTGCTGGTCTGCAACAGAGGCCAGCTACTGGTCTATGTAATTCATATAGACAGAGGTAAGACATGGCAGAACTTCAAATTAGGATTCAACTAATTGACAGTACGAAGCTGCAGATTTTCTCTATTAAAATGTGCTTTCTATGTTAAGAATTTCATTTTAAATAAGTACAGTAGCATGGTTGGAAAAGCTTTTGATATTCCTCTGAAATACCATTTTCATCATCACAAAAAACTTACTGAAATATGTCAGAGACCAAATTACTACTGAACAATAATACACCAGATGTTTTCCATTTTTAAGCCTAACATTTGTCTGTTGCATCAAGAAATAAGCATAATGGGTTGATCAACTTCAAATGTCAGGCAGCTCAAAACACTGATTGCATACTATTTGCTATCAAATACTAGTCAGCTGCAATGTAAGAAGAGATTATGTCAAAATTCAACAATTTTATATACACAGGCTTTAATTTGATGTTGATATGTCTGAAACAGAGAAAATTAAAGAAATCCCATGACTGGTATTTTTTTGAATACTGAAAAAACGGAGAAAATTTAGACAATTTTTAAGAAAAGCTCTGGCTGCTGTAGAACACATCTCAGAAGCTTGACATACTTACTTTAAATACAATTGATTAATTTGGATTATTTGGTGGATATTTTCCAAGTGGTGCTGTAGTGGCAACCGAATTCAAGCTGTTACTTCAATGTGAAAATGTGAAATTTCCTCCCTAGTGCTAGTGTTTGGTTTGTCCATCCTGGGCCACTGTAGAAACATGGTGGCACAACATTGCGGCCTCTATTAATAGGGATCCCCGCCATATGTACTGTAGATTTAAAATGATCATTATAGGGTATATCAAAGTCTTCACACCGTATTAAAAACTAAATTATGAATACCATATTCTATATCTGCTGATACATTTAAATCGTACAACATTGCACCTTTAAATCTCTTCATTTCCCAGAAACTTTACAACAATTCTGAAAAAAAAAGCCTATTCAAGCTGCATTTCAGCAGTAGCAGAAGTGTAAGATCTATGCAGTAAGTTTTTCAAGTAAGAAGGTGAGTAATGCCTATAGACTATAGTTAAAAATGTCACCTATCATTCAGGCAACATTTTAAAGCCTGATGTAGAGTAAATTTTATTTTTACAGCCCAATATCACAAGTCACAACTTTTCCTCAGGAGGTTACAATTTGTACAGTACATGACACCCTCCCCCCTAAGACACTGGCATTTATGTTCAATGATTTTTGCCATTTTATAACTTACTGGAGACAGAAAATCTTAACTTATTCTAAGAGGTGGAGTGAAACAAGAAGCAACAGCAGTGGGCTGAGGCTCTTGACAGTTTCTTAAAAGAAATTAAATTATTCACAGAAACCACAGCTTTCTGTAAAATCTCAAGACAGACGTTATCTCTGAAAAACCCAAAATGTAAGCAATAGCTCCACATGACCAAATATGTGAATAAAAAGGGAAGATAAGCAAGCTCCCAGCTTGGGTCAAAACATCAGTTCAATCTGTTCTCATCTGGTTCCTTACTTCAGTCTCACATTTCTATCCTTCTATCCATAACTTCCTTCAGCCTTGTTTACAAAGGAGTTGTGGCCAAGGATTGTTTCAGTAATTTCCTTTGGGATGCAATGGCAAGAGATGAATGGAGTGAGGGCAGCAGGTTTTTTTTTGTTTTTTTTTGTTATTGTGAAAGACATTTGAGTTTTAAAATTTCAGAGTGAGTGAAGTGGGTTAGGACTGTGTGTTAGTTTGTGTGTCCAACTTACCATAGTCTCACGTCCAATTGGAGCAGAGAAGACATATTCCAGCTGGAAGACAATTGCCAAAGCTTGATGATTGGTCAGCTTGAGCTCCAGGCTGCTGTGAAGGCACAACATCTGAGGAAGGGATGCTGTTGCAGTGCTGAGGAGAGAGTAAAGAGATATACACACACCTAATGAAGCAGTAAATAAGTGAAAGATGTTAATCAAGATGCTATGATGGGACACATAAGATGGTACTAAAGAAAATTACAATGTAGAGGGTCCATTTATGTCATTTAATCTGATTTTATTTTGATTAAAAGGAAAATGAATGTTTGTGTTGGAGGACTTGCTTGCTAAATGTTTCCTGGCAAGCAATGGCCTCCTGTGTGAGCAGTGTAACTCTGGGTATTCGTCATTCACAGTTTGCATACATCATAGATGGGAGCATACTGTGGCATGCTGGCGTGGCATGAGGTGGGGCTAAGCGCCTTTTATTTTTTCACTTTGTGGACTCTGGAGAATGGAACAGGCAGACTTCAGATTTTTTTTCTCTCTTTCTCTGCTGTGTGGAAGCACCAGGTATAACACAAGCAAGACAAATTGGCAGCTTTCGATGGCAGCATCCAAACAAAGGCAAACATCATAATTATTGCCTACACTGCTGTTACCATAGTAAACTGCTTTTATACAAGAACTTTCTTTTTGTAAGAAAACAAAATAGTGCAGAATATAATGTTATTTTGCAATTATTTACATGATAATGATAGCTATTGTTATGCACATAATACAGTAATTGAGCACAGATTGTTGGTTAGTGTGATTGGGTTGATTATGCATTTGCATGTTTATACTTTTTCATGCAAGTATGATAGAAATATAATCATCCATATCAACCACATCAACTAGGGTCTCATGTGAAATAGCAAACAATACATTTTGATTAAGTAAAATGGTGGAAAGGGGAATAATATACTACTGTCTGTATGTGATCTGTTGAGTTTTAGAGCATATATTTGTTTCAGAAATGGACTTTTAAAATCCCATGCATAATCATTGCATTAAAAAGTAGATTATATTCCACCTATTCATACTGAGTGCCACAACTTAAACAAATGCCCTAGCACTTACAGGAAGGTGTGGAAGAAAAACATAAAACACTTTCTGTGAACACAGCGACTACTGCCATCGATGCCACTGACAGCATGTGTGCGCACACCATTATGATTTCAAGCAATTAGGTACCTGCAGAGAGTACTGTCAGCACAAACACATTTCTTCACAACCCTTATGGTGGACATCATTAAAGCAAGATCAATTTAGAGGAGAGAAACATATCAAAATTCATATTTTATAATATGAAAACTTGGAATAATGGTATTTTAAAAAGCTGATTATTTTCAGTAGTCAAGAACACCACAAAATCTAAAACTTTTCTTTAGTGTATTATTTTAACACTGTACTGTACTGTCACAGGTATAAATGATTTCTTGTTATATTGTGTAGAATAGTTTTGTAGAGTTTTACATTATATCTCTGTAGAGAAAGGTGTTAGGATGTATCTGTTGTGACAGGATTGGCACACCATCCCCTCATGATTGTGCAGCAAGTCGAAGGGATGATGCACCTGCACAATGTTACTGAAATAGACCCAAAGTAGATCTGCTCAGTGCCTCACTGATGCACCCGCATATCTCATTAAACAGGTCATATTATGCTTTTCATGGTCTGATGTTACATACGGTATATACTTTTCTGAAGTTGGATGCCCATGTTACTCATAGTCAGAGGCCCAAAGCTTGAGGAGAGTGTATGTTTGCATGCTGGCTAATGGTGAAACTTCAGGCTTCAGTCCAGCCAATACGAGAACAATTTTCAGCTAGGTTGTAGCTGTAGGACAGTGCTGGGGTGGAGAAATAGGGAGCAGGACCACTCCATGAAGCTAAAGTTAAAAAAATTATACAGTAGGTCTACAGCCGTGCTCCAGTGAATCAGAGAATACATTATATTCCTATATGTTACTCATTTCTGTGAAGGAGAGCTTTTTGTGTATAAGACAAAAAACATAAAGTCATGTCATAATAAATTAGTTGGACAACTCTTGTGTTTTATCAATTAGTTCTACGTCACACAGTGACAGTAATATCATTAATATGTGGTCGGGACATCTGTCTTTACAGTTGATTGAGACAGTATTGAATACTGTCTCAATTTGACAGTGTTGATGGAAGGTCTTGAGGACCCCCTGGAGGTTTTCCATGAGCTGGCCAATCAGAACAGAATGGGGAAGGGGAGAGAGATCAAACGAGTCTTTTCAGTCTCAAGGCCAGAGGAGCTGTTGCATAAAGAGGGATTATAACATGCATTTGTATATGGTTACACTATGGACTATTAATTGTCAAAGACCTAATAATTATGACCTTGTCATTTAGTTTTTTTTCTGTTTCAGTTCAGTGCACCAGTAAAATATCAATCCTTAATTTCTTCATCAAACTTTATGGAGATTTTGTCTTTGTTCTTTTGGAAGCAATATTAACACTTCTGATTATGGTAATTTCCATGGAAAGTTAAGGGTTTTGTTTGATTTCATGAAGAGGTCTAATAATTTTGGGTTTAACTATATTTGGAGTTCAGTTTTTGGTTGAGGTACTTCTACGGCTTACTACTTCAGCATCTGACATGCTAAAGCCATCCCATCTAAAATTGTTTTACTGTTGATCTAAGGCACATGCACCTGACCGTACATTAGCAGATCCGCTTTGACAAGTTTTATATTGAGTGTCATGGTGTCTTAGTAACACCCAGGGGCAAAAGCAGCATGAGCCATATCTTCTTGATTGGTTATGAAGTACTAGCTCTCACTTGTATTGCAAGGCTGTTTTATGAGCATGTATTGGTATGGGACAGGGTGTAAATTATGAGGCTGGGATTGGGTAAGAAGATTGGAGGCCTTATCAGGTATATAACATCTGGTCTTTGAGCAAGGTCAATGGACAACTTACAAAGCCACAAACCAAATAAAAGCATAATATGTTTGTTCCTACAAGATTAAAATGTTTAATATTACACCTGTTTGACTGTCTGCATCCAATTTGATTGACTGGATATAATCTGATGGACAGAACCTTAGATCTGTAGAGCAGGTGATAAATTGAGTTAATGTTTTACATTATTTTATGATAGATGACAGTAGCTATAATATGATTCACATAATTTTCATTTCAATAAAACCTTTTAGTAATGCCTTGTGCCCTGTACAGAATCAGATGTATTACCCTTTCATTTGTCACCTGCAGGTTTGCATGTGTGGTTAAATATACACCTATGAGTGCGACATCAAGGAGTCAACAAAAAAGGAAGGGCTGCAGTGAGGCATTTTCAAACTAAGCCCAATTTACTTTAGTTCATATCAAAGGAAACCTTAAACAATTAAACAACAAACCTTGAGGCAGAATAACAGAGTGCTGCCTCATTCAGCAAAACTGGAGTAAATTTTCTATTTTTTCATATTACAAAGTAACTGCTCTTAATCCACTGCATGTAAAAAGGAGGGCAGAGTATGAAAAACATCAAATACTGTATATATTGCAGTTATAAGAAAGTAGGAAGACATGAAGAAAACAGACAGTGAAGAATAAGATATAAGTCTGCACGTTTCACTTTTTTCAGACATCTCCCAGGTAATATGCAAAAGAAATGTATAGCTTTTTTTTTAGAAATACAGTTTTGATGACTTTACTGGGTAAACTTTAAATCACTCGTCTATCAGGAAAATGACCTGTGCCTGGAGAAAATAATGAAAAACGACATCTGAGAAATTTGTCTGACAACAGAATTTTCCTTAATTTCCTGTGGCCCACTGTTACAGCTCCACTGTATAAAATGCATGTGTTTCCACTGCTCACCTGTCCTTGATCAGGGTGCTCTGTCTGGAGGAGCTGTCTGCTCGTCCTCTGACCCCTGAGGCAAGGGGCTCCAGCACCACCACTTGGGGCTTGTCAAGGAAACACCAGCCATTGTGAACCCCAACATGGAGCCTCCTCTCCTGGATGACAACCGTTCTTAGTGTATCATCTGGTCCTGGCTGTTTCTGAGAATCAATGAGAACACAGAAGTAACTACACAAACAGATAATACACTACCCAATCCATCACTATCTGGGTCAACTGTGACCATCCTCACTTTTATTCTTGTCACTGATATTTGCTTGGATATCCAGATACTTTGGCCAATGCAGATAGATAGGATATTTCAAGGAGGAAATCTTAATATCTTCAGAGAGCCATCGTTAAGATTGAATGAATATAGAATATGGGGAAAAAATGAATATGCAGAAAAAATTATGAAAGTGATTAAGAATTGTACATGTGGTTTGTACAAAACAAACAGATCAAACTGTAATAAACAGTTATGTTTCTCATCACTTTTATTTGTTTGTAAAAGAAAGAAATCATAATCTATTGTGCAATTAAAATGTCAACATATTGTTCTGCTCTGAAATTGCAATGACTTAAGTAACAGCTTGCCCCAATTATGTCTTCACACCAACATCAGGTCACTCTGCGCTTTGACCGGATGGACAGACTGTCAGCAAATACTTATCTTTCACTTCTTGCCACACTATTGATAAGTTAGATTTTGAGAAGTTTGGCATCATAACAACTTTATATTCTTCAAGGCACTATCCTGTCTTCACAATGATTTTAATTCACGCTTGAAGAGGATATAAAAGGATAGACACACTAAAATAATCTAATAATAGGGATGTCCCATCACCTTTTTTGGCCAGATCCCAATATGAGTCCTTTAATGTTTTCATACACTTAATTTACCTGAATAGTTGACATACAGTGCTCAAGTGACTGATTGAGAGGAGGAGTCCACAAATACTCAATAAATTTTCATATGCATATTTCATTGGAATCAACCTTAAAAGTAGTATTTGTATTCAGCTCCTTCACAAAAAATCATTAAAACTACATAGTTTATGGGTGAAAAAGGGACTTTAGTAATTTGACCATGTTCAGAGTAAAGACATCACCTTTCTGCAAGTTCTTTTTGTTCGATAAATTGCTCATACTGTCTCTGTGTCATACTGACTACCGGTTAATGAACATTTTCACTCAACTAATATGTAACCTCCTGTCTGCTCTGCTCCACTCCACTGTGTGCGTGTCTTTGTGCCACCAAGAACAGAAGGAACACTCCAGGAGTGAGACAAGTCAAGACCCTGGGTAAAGAACCATGGCTGCAGAGCAAAAGGATCAGCATTTGATCAGCTCGAGGTCAGCCCTCAGCATCCACAGCCTCACTAATAAGAAAAGCAATCAAACAGTCACACAAGTTGTGCACAAATCCCCAGGTCAGTCAAAATTATTTGGTAGAGAAAATGTAGGTAATTGTGAGACCAAACTTCCAAACTGTCTGTTGACTGACAACTGTTAAGTGACTGACTGTGAACTTTCCAACCCTTGAGAGCCACACCGAGCTTGCCTCTCGTCCCACTCCTAGCCATTTGTTTCTCTGTATTCTTTGCCCTCTCTCCGCCAGGTCTCTCACTCCCACTCTCTTTTCTTATCATTCTCTCGTTCTGTCCCTCCCACTGCTTAAAACCTTCTCCATATCCACCCACACCTTCTCTATCAAATTAGCATATCAATTCAGCTTTCAGTTTTTCCTTTTCAAACAGCATCAGCAGGAGCACCAGCCCAGCCTGCCTGGCTACTGTACTGCCCACATACACCGCTGCTCGCTGCTCCTTTCTTCATACATCTCTATACTGAATGACTCCATCCCCCTGTCTGCTTGTTGCCTATCTACTCTCCTCTTGTTATCGTCACTCATTCTCTCATTTACAAGCATCGGCCTCAAGTGATGCCTTTCATTCTCCCCTGTTCTTCTTAGAAAATATCTCATCTCGTGCTGCATTTTGTGGCGAGAAAGCCAGCAACTTGAGGACATAAGCCAGACAAAGTTAATATGCTAAGTTTTCATAATGAATACCCAGAAGCCCTTATCTAATGTATAATTTCTTGAGTGTTCTTTAGAAGTTTATTGGTGCCTGCCATTGAAAATGAATAGGAGGCACATATTGTTATCCACCTCTAAACTGGTCTCTTTATAGATTTATAGATTTATATCTTATTCTTCCGTCAAC
>JAUMHL010000028.1:7736445-7747686 GCA_032362345.1 Sandelia bainsii
TATGAAATCTGCTTTTCTTTCACAAACATGGTCATTTCTATGTGTGTCCAAACTTTTGACTGGTAGTGTATGTGTAAGGAACATGGCTTCCTCACCTCCCCCAGCCATTTTGTTTTAGTTAGGGCACAACAAGATATCCTGTGTCCAACAAAAAATTGACAAAAAACATGATGCCAAGCTGAATAACTAAAATAAAACGGTGATTGAGTCTGATTATCTGGCTAAAAGTTTCCAATAAAGTCATAAAATATACACTTTGTTGGGTATTATATTTTACTTTGAAAGATTATCAAAAATGTTCCATCCGAATGTTGTGCTGCATTTGATCTAAAGCAAATTTGTGTCCATGTCCATATCACCGGTCTCTAAAAAGACTGGGCCAAATATCCAGTGCTGACAAGAATACCTAACATGTGACATCAAAAGTCTGACAATGAAGAGGCGGGTATGTCCCCCTGGTGAGTAGACTCTTTAGGATTATGTGGGAGGTCTAACCTTGCTATTTTTATACAAGTTCAGAGAAAGGCAGTCAAGCCTTTTGGGAGCCTGTTTGTAGTCTGTGCCAGGTAGGTGCTATTGTTTACAGACTCTGATCTGCCATTCAAATTGGAAATAATAGCCTACCTACAGCAGAGCCACAATGATTTACATGCACAAAAGCATGAATATGATAAAGGGACTCACAAATTCTATGATCCATTTGTCTCCAAGCACAATAAAGCCTGATAATATACAAGAACATGACAGTGTAACAGAAAAAGATATAAGTAGACATGAGCTACCTTGAAATACAGAGCCAATTTCTCCTGGTCCACAGTGGCAGAGCCTGTTCATCTTTAGACCTCAGCCACCACAGTCATATATTCAAATTCAAATCTCAGAGGCATTCCACATCCACCTTTTATCTCTGTGCAAGGTGAGTTTAAATTACTAGTTTTCCAAACATACACACTGCTGCATACAAATGGAAAACATGGGAGGCAAAGATACTCATCCAGCCTTGTCTGATTTATTGTTATTTGTCTACTTGCTTGTTTGCATTTGTCCATTGTACTTTGCCTGGTAAGATTCACAGTGCACCATGGCTCAAAAGCTGGTGCATCTATAGGATGAACATATTTTGCTGAAAATAATTCAGCATTAAGAAGTCTGGGTTAATGACCTCTGTCAACATGATCCAGTGAGACAAAATAAAGTGAGTAAAACATCTGGGAACTGAACACAAAGGCTCCAAATTTACAGGGAGATTTTAACATTCAGCCTTCAAAAGCTTGAGAGAAAAGAAATTTTACAAAGTCTCTGCGCAATTTATCTGTTCTAATATAACACTGAAACCTGCTCCCAATAAAGGTAACACACTCTTTCTCAGGTACTGAGCATTTGCTCTGTGTTTGATGAGTTTGAATTAACAGTTATTCTTGTACCCCATCCCAAGCTGCATGACATTCAGTATTCATAAACTGAAACATTACTTTCACACAGTTTATTTATTTATTTATTGCCCGCCAACTATAACTCCCAAATCAAAGGCTCATCTTTGAATGAACTTCTCTTGAACCTATCCCAAACAGAGACTGGGATAGCGGTCCATATTTTCTATCATGCTCACCCAAGTTCCCTCCCCCTGTGATAATGTAGAATTTGCTTTGTGGTCAAAAATGTAGTGTCTAGCCTCTGAGCAATCCAAACGTGGACATGACGGATTTCCAATTCAAATATAGAATTCCTTTTTCAACTGCTTCACCACTTTGATACACCTCCAGATTGATTCTGGTCCAATCTCCAGCTAAAAAAATCAAAACAAAACAAAAAAAACAAAACATTCTGTCTCCTTGGACCTAATATTCTCCTTCTTCATTTTAGATGCAGTCAGTGCTCAAGAAAACAGCTGGGACTTGTTGGACAGAGACAGACAAACTGAATTAATAAAATTAATATATTTGCATAATAAATGTTTTCACTTGAATTTGTCTTTGGATCAGCTGGTTTGCACAGTGGTTTTGCAGTGTTTCATCATGCTTTCGCCACTCTTACAGTATGTTTTTCCAATAACAATTCACAGCTGGAGATTTCCTCCTTCACCTGTGTCATTTAGTTCCTGGGCCAAAAGATGGTTCAACCAACTAACCCAATTGGATGTCACAGTCAATTGCTTCAAACATTCAGTTTTGGGGCAACAGTGGTGCAGTAGAGCAGTGGACAATTGTCAATTGTCTATGAAGCCCAAGGTTGGTGGTTCACTTCCCGGTCCCTCCCTGATTCCTGGCCACAAGTCGAAGTCTCCCTGGAAAAGACACTGAACCCTGAACTCTTGGTGCCTAAGAGGGCAGCCTGTCCACAAACAATTTCCCCAAGGGGAAAGTATGAATTATAATATATATTATTATTATTATCAGTGTTTCCCCTAGGTTTACAGCGTTGGGGGTTACGCGCACGCGCGCGCATGTGTGTAGGGGGGAGGTTGACGCGGGTCCAACCATTCGCGGGATTAGCCCCTCTTCTGTTTCCTCAGCGTTGACGCGCGTCAAACCTTTATTCACTTTCTAAATTGATACGTCTCGGCCACCGTACTTTTAGTATTTATCTCGGTTATGATTCTGTTTTTGTAAATTTGCAGAGGTTATTGTATATTAGAAATATGCAGATATCCCCAATGCAGCACACGAGGACAGCGTGTGGAAATGTTCACAAAATAATTTACTGTCACACTCTGACCGATCCCGATTCTGTGTCGGGGACAATTAATAATCATGAATAATTAATAAAGTTAGCGCTGTGGACCCCTGCAAATGCGCACAGAAGTTCTCACTGTGGAAATACTTATATGGAAGCTTTTACGCGATGTCTCCAAACGCACAAGAAATAATTCTACATACAGCTGGAATGTAGAAATATGTTATTTAATGCTAGAAACAACAACATAACAAGGAAGATGCACTAAAGTCATAGAAATAGATGGTTTCGTTTGCTAAATATCAGCTGTACAGTGGAAATATGATTGGAAAAAATTGCGCCGCCGGGGCCGGTGTGTGTGTGTTTTTTCCTTTATGCTTTAAAAGTCATATTTCCTGACGCACGCTCTCTGGGTGTTCACCTGTGTGTGCACGCGCGTGTGTGTCTTTGTGTGTGTGCGACGCGGCAGAACTCCGTCGCGCGTGATACAGAGATAGAAATGGCGCCGTCATGTACATAAGATAAATAACATGAGGCTGTTTAGTTTGTTTAATAAAAGAACAAGGTACAGACCTGTTCTATAGGAAAATAAACCTGAAATGACTTCTAATGTGATCTGGCGCTGTACAGAAAATCAAATTAAATAAAATTAACTTGACCGTCTTCTGGGGGCGGGGCACCCCCTTTGTATAATGGTAGGGGAAACACTGATGCAGGTGACAAAAAAAGCCAAGAGCATTGTTATTGTCAGCTTCCTGTAATGGTGTTTCTGTTCTTTCCGTTCTTATTTGTGACCTTGATACAAATAGACCTCAATGTTTTCTCATCCAAACAATGTTGCAATCATGACAAAAAGCTTATTCCATTGTGGTCCTCTCAAGGAGAAACAGAGATGGCAGATGTTAAGTCAGAAAAGACAAGACAAGACAGGTCAACATACAACATATAACATACAACATACAAGCAAGAGAGAAAATGCAATGAAGACAATTCTTCCCTTAATGGCCTGAACACTGTTCACACCATCTTCAGCTGTTAAAGGCCTTCCAGTCAAGGGCTAGTAATTTTAAACTTTCTTTTGCCATTATTTCTATAATGTTTTTATATATTAATAGTAGAGAAACAACAGTAAAGGAGGGACAGAGAGAGAGACGACTGACATGTAACAAAGGTTCCTGGCTGTACTTAAAAAAGAGATGATTGTTGAGAGAGATGATTAACCAGCAGGCCACAGGAACACCCTTAAATGCATGTTTTTGATTTACATACTGTACAGAAGGTTCGAAAAGGTCGAGAAAACATACACTTTTCATGTAAACCTGTAAATAATCAGAAGGTTTTAGGATATGGAAACTGGAATTAGAAGAATAAAAAGAAATATTATTGTGCTATTTCTAGATCGTCAATCAAATTTAAGCAAATTTGTGTGACTCATCATGTTAATCTCTTGTACAAAAGATCACATATTATTGAGTTTTATTTCTTTCACAAAAGAAAGAAATACACACTCAGGTGGATTAAAGGCTCATTAGAGGCTTAAGTAAATCAACTTGCAGCCATTGCTCACCTGTTGTAAACCTGGTTGAGCCTCAAGTCTCCAGCAGAACATTATATACTAGCATTGTGATAACATTTTCCCGTTGTTTCTGTTTCTGCCCAGAAAAACAAACTGTGTTTTAATGTTGCATTGTATGCTATGTTAATGTTCACTGTATATTGTTCCAAAAGGTTGTACTGCAAGTAAAAAATGAGGGCATTGTACTGTACTTTTGTGTTAACAAAAAGTGTGCCGACAAACATCAGTTGAGTTTTGTTTGGTTTCAGATTGCTAAACTTTTAGATTATGCAAGTGTTTGAGTGAATTAAGACATTTTGACACTTTCTTACTTTTAACTTAATTGTTTATGCATTTAAATATTCAACAATGACACTTGTCTGAGCAATACTCCATATTTGTACAATTTCAACATTAACATAATGCATAACACAGGACTTTAAGTTATGTTGTTATGAGATCTTGCTGCTTTCCAACACTGCAGGACCACTGTGAGATATCATTGAGAAAACAGCTTGCATCTGCACCACTGCCAAGCACAGCATATGTCGGACCTAATGAGAGGTTATACTCCACAGCAACTGTCAACAAAGCAGTAATCGATTCTTGCAAGGTTAAATATCATCGCCATCTAAGGCTGTTGAATACAACAGTCCTTCATGAAGGTTATTACTCTCCGTATATCAGGTAGGCTAAAATTGCAATAATGCAATACAGCTCTACAGCAGCACAAACTACATTTTCTACAATGACGATACAGCTGAATCAACGTCTCTATATAATATACTCACAGCTATTCATTATAGTAAAATCTGTAATATAACATCATAATATATAATAAGATATAACAATATAACATATAATCAAAAGTCAGTGAATTATAATGTACTTTTGGAAAATACCATGAAATTGTGTTACGGATTCATAGAGTCATTATACAGGCAATTATGAACCTTGCATAGTGCCATCAGAATGTAAAAGCTGAAGCTAATTCTTCCTGCCTCCCTCAAGGTGGTCATTCAGATGCTCGACTTGTGGGTATTGTGGGCAAGCACTGAAGAGGGAATCACAGGCTTCGCACAAAACAAGAGGTTGCAAATGAGCATTGGTTTTGCATAGAGGGATCCAGAGCAACAGGAGTGTAACTGACAGGGCCCTGCTGTTGGACCTGCTGTAGGCCTCCCAAAAGAACAGCAAACAGGGCATTTACATTTAGCCGACGCTCTAGCTGGGAGGCTGAAAGCACTAGTGTCAGTGCTCCAAGCCTCCCAGGACCAGTGTCAGCTGACAGTGTCAGAGACTTCGATAATAGGCCCACTTTGCTACATGCCAGCCTTAACTATTCACATGTTATGTAACTAAGGTAAATAAAGGTTGTCAGCATAAAAAAGCACATCAATAGACAGTCAGGTTTTAGATCTTACTGTATAACTGCTGTTTGTTGTATAGCATGTGCCTTCACCCTAAGAATTTGTTGTTGAAGGCAAAACTCAAAGTCATAGCTGAGCTCATGTAGTCCTGTGAAGCTAAGCAAGCACATGCACTTGGTTGCAATGCTTTGATACTAGTTTTGGCAACATTTCTTAGGCAACTCCTTGAGGTAGAGGAGAGAGAGAGATACAGAAAGTTATTTGACAGGCACAGAACCAGCGTGTATCAGAATCACAAATCCTCTCTGTGTGTGAAATTCTACGACTGTCACCAGAATGGCAGAAATGAGAGATGGCGGTGTGGATGAAAGAGACGCAGACAAAATGACAGGGATAGAAGCTTTAGGCTTTTTTATTGCCAATAATGTCACTGCATCACAACCGGGGCAGATAAGACTGAGCATACATGGCTGAAGTGATTTTAAACAAGAGGTCCTCAGCATTTTAGACCCAATGTAAAACCATACCATACCACTTTATTTATAAAGCACATTTTAACACAGCACAGGGCTGACCAAAGTGCTGTACACATTAAAAAACATGAGCAAGATTTTACAAAAGAAATAAAGCATAAAAGCAGTACACATTAAAAAACACGAGTACACTCTAAAAAACACGAGCAGGACTTTACAACGGAAATAAAGCCGAAAACTGACCTGTGACAAATCTATCCAAAAGAGACCTGACCCAAACGAACCTAGGACAGTCAGAACAAATAATGTATATTGAACCAGGCCTAACTCTGGGTCAAAATTCAGAGGCTGGTTCCAGACCTCTGAAATTTGCTGCTATGCCCTCCAGTTCTTTCAGCAACTCTGCGCCTGTGTTCATCACAGCTTTGTAGGTAGGATTAAGAGGTGTCATCTTCTTGTGCCTCCCATAAAAACCAACAGAAAGGGACTGGCATAGCTAAACTGGATGTTGTAAGTCAGCTGACAAACAGAAGATTCTCAGTCATACAGGTCATGGTTATCCCAGAGGTGCTGTTCCTCTTTTTGAAGACGTTTCACCTTTCGTCCAAAAGGCTTCATCAGTTCTGACTGAGTGGCTGGAGTAGCCAGCTTATAAACTCTGTGGAGTAATTAAGTTTTTAACACTTTAATAATCACCTATGGGCTGTTGTTCCACCTGGCTTTCATGTGTGTCGCTGGGACTATCTGAGACCAAGTGAGAATGACCACGAAGCCGTCTGGGTAGTGCTGGGTAGTGATGAAAGAACTGCATTGTAAGTTGGTGACAGATTGTGCCTTAGGTCACCTCCTCTGCTGAGAGAGGATGATTCAATCTTGACATGAATAGCTTCTCTAATGCCTCGTTTGTACCACCTGTCTTCTCTATACAGAATATGACCATTGCTGTCTTCAAATGAGTGGCCCTTGTCTTTCGTGTCTCTTCTGTGTTGTGCCATGTATTTGTAAAGCTGCTGTTTATTCTTGCCTATGTATAAATCTGTACATTCTTCACTGCATTGAACTCAGTGTACTACTTAGCTCTGTTTGTGTCTGGGTTTTTGTCTTTGGGGTGGACCAGTTTCTGCCTCAGTGTGTTGCTAGGTTTGAAATGTCCAGGGATGCTGTGTTTGTTGAAGAACCTCCTGGGCTTTTGAGAAACTCCAGCAACATATGGAGTGACAATGTTGTTCCATTTGTACTTTTCTTCCCTGTCAGTTGTGGAAGTACTCCTACTTGATCTTTTTCTGGATTTAACGAAGGCCCAGTTTGGATAATCACGTTTTGAATGGCATTAAAATGTTAAATGAATATTTCTTAGCAACTACAAACCTCATCTGTTTCAAAATGATCCAGGTCACCAGAACAGATTTGTATGTCAGACACCAATAATTTATCAGCACAAAATAGAGACATCTCCACAGAAAATGTCCATCCATCCATCCATTTTCTTAACCGCTTGTCCTTGTAAGGGGTGCTGGAGCCTATCCCAGCTGTCTAGAGAAAATGTTTAACATACAAAAGACATTGTCTAATAACCGAGAGAACCAGGACGCAGTCTTCTTTCTTGTAAAATTGTTGGTAAATTTGGATTTTTGTTAACATGATCGGCACATGCCTCCATCCCACACAGTTGATTGAGAAATTCTAGGTACAAATGTGTTCTCTTCTATCACCTAAGTGACTGGAAAACGTTAGCTTGAATTGCATTAACGGAGGCAGTGAATGATGTGTCGTTTGAGGCATGCAATGTGGCCAAAGCCTAAAGAAAAAGCGGTTTATTATAAAAGTTTAATATGTATTATATGTATTATATATTTAGTATATGATATGAAGACAAAACAGAGAAAAAAAAGGAAAAGAACAGGTGGGGAACTGGAAAAAGCTGATCTATCAGCCAAAGATAGGAGGACTGCAGCAATTACTGGGGAAACAGCCCAATTACGTGGAATCCCTCCAAGGAATCAGGGTGACAGTGATGCGAGGACTTTCACTGAACAGTACTTCTCATTTTTCAGAAATCTCCATTGAAGGCTATTTTAGACAACAGAGAATTTTAAACAACTAGTAAAGCTTTTCAGAAGTGACCAACCTTTTATTTTCACTGTAGATGATAGTGTCTGGCCTTCATGTACACAACTGAACCTTAATAATTTTCTAGTATCAAACAAAATGTCTCCATAGTACAATGAACTAAGAAATGTCAAGTATTAAAAACTGGCATGAAATGTCAATTCAGTATCTTTTTTTAAATATCTTCTTTTTACTTTCAGGTTAAGACCAAGCCTAGTGGGTGTAAAGAATAAAAACTTTATGGTAAGGAATAAAGACATTTGTAGTTCTGACATAAAAACCACGTACAGTAGTACCCCCGTGTTTGCCTAGACCCATTACATAATTTCTGACATTTTGAGGGTTTTTTTTAATTAAACCAAATTGTGAAATAGCTATTTGATCATTGTTCAAAAGTTCAATTGAATACCTTACATTAGATTTGCATGTATGCAACACTGGCAATTAAAAGCATTCTTTGTTGTGTGAAGGAAGGGGGTTGTTGCACGGCCAGATTTTCAGCATACAACACAAAATTCCTTGTCTCTAATCAACACCGATTCTGCTTGAATGAAGTCTATCATGCTAAACTTAATGTTCACTATCTCGCAGCACTACATATATGACTTGTATCACGGCTGACCATCATGCCACAGAGCAGCAGCATCAATTACACGTCAATGGCACACACTACTATGCATTTAATTTACCTTTTGAGCCTTTTCCTTACAATATTCTGACCACATTCACTCAAAAATATGAGTCAGCAACATTTAAACAAGTCAAGGTCAAGCAGGAACACATTGTTCTTTGCGTCACTGATCACTGGAAAACCTAAATCGAAAATCAAAACAAACCACTGAGTTTACATGAAGAAAAAGTTTACTATTTTGGGGCAACAGTGGCTCAGTTGATAGGGGAGTCGCCTACAAACCCCATGTTGGTGGTTCGACTCCCGGTTCCCCCAATCCCTAGCCACATGTCATAGTGTCCCTGGAGAAGACACTTGACAACCTCGAACCCTTGGCACCTTAAATGCAGCTGCCTGTCCACAAGAATTTCCCCAAGGGGATTAATAAAGTATCTGTTGTTGTTGTTGCTGTTGCTGCTATGCACTAAAGGCTGTTCTACCAATTTTTTGAAACTAAATTGACAAAAGAAATTTTGACTAGGGGGAGTCCAAACCATAAATTGGTTCATCATCTGAAGCATCAGTGTGTGATTTAATGAAATCTTTCCATTCCAATTTCCATTTCCAAGACTGATGGGTCAGCTTGATAATGCTAGACAACATGTTGAGGAGGGGTCAACAGCATCATCAGGTAATATACTCTAAAAACTTTAAATATATAATACATTATAATACATTTTATAGTGGTCAGCCCTTAAAATTGATCATCCACAGCAAGCACAGCAACATTTCACAGTTCTGTTCTGCATGTGAATCCAAATGATACTTGTCTGAAGTTGTTATTACCTGACAGAACCAAGCAAACATTCTCTAAATACAATATGGGAAAGGCAGATCCAGATCCATAATGACTCCACACTGACACTTGGGGATAATACATGGGGTTCACTGACTAAGGTCCTGAAAGCTACAGAGTTACATATGTCCTGACAGGTTATACTATGTCCTGGATTACAGCCAAGGCTTATGTGGGGCAGATGAGAAAGTACCTAGATAGATAGATAGATAGATAGATAGATAGATAGATAGATAGATAGATAGATAGATAGATAGATAGAAAGAATGCACCTGAATTCGTAACTCCTTTTCCTTTAAGCTAACTTGCTTCAGTGACAGTTCAGATCTATTCATCAAATCTCAGCATCAACACTTATTTCAGTTTCCATAATACATGCCTGCACACAATGAAAATCTCCTACTCAGCACTCCTATAAGATTTTTCCCGGCCTCCCACTCTTCAGTAACTCTAGTATTCGCTGCTTTGTCCCCGACTCCAACTAAACCCAAAAAGTCTGAATTTTACACACATATATATATATATATATATATATATATATACACACACACCATCTCAGATTTCCCAACGACAGATCTAAGTGTTCACCGGTTGAAGTCTTAGTTTGTCACCCAGGTATTGGTCTCCTAAATTTTGTAAATCCTGTCTGAAATGCTTACAGACAAACTGTGGGACACTCACTGTGAATGCTGGAGAGAAACATTTCAAAATGGGACGAATGCAGGAAATATACAATGATGAAAGGATAGGAGGAACACCGCCAGATTTCAAATTCAAAAAGGTAAAGTTAGAGTTGACATGTCAAAGCCTGCAACAACAGAGTACAAGACAGACAGAATCTATTTCTTTCACTCTGCCTCAATGTCGTTCTTCCCACCCCACCCCCACAGAGGCAGTCCAGACCCCAGGGAGCGCTGATAGCAGAATTATGCTCGTTCTGTGCGTGTGTGTGTGTGTTTGAGTGTGAAGAAAAAAGCGGCAGTGATGGAAAGGGAACTGAGATAGGGATGAAGGTAGAAGAGCCCATACACACCATGCACACCACACACAACAGCAATAAGTTCCACAAACACACACACACACACACACACCTAACACCTCCTCAAGGCTCTCATCTCTCCCTACTGTCACCTCAGCAGTAGCTTTTGTGGCTCTTGAACTCCCTCGATTTAACACACATATACACAACTAGGGTATATACAGTGGCAATAGAAAGTGAGTAGAAATAAAGTAGGTGAACCATTTGATATTATCTGCACTGTATGATGTTCATTTAAATTACAAAGATGATGATACATTTAAGTTATGAACAAACTGTTTATTTTAACTAAAACACACACCACTCTATTGTTTTTGTCTGCAGTCAATACATTATTCAGACATGCACGCTGTAGGTTGCAAAAATAGGCTAATGATATCAGCAAAAGCTAATTGGAGTCTGGAGATAGTAAACCTGGAGCCTCATTTATATATTAGATCAGATAAATATATCCTTAATAACAGGCTATGTACTTTTAAGCTTTTAAGGTTGCTGTAGTCAAACCTCTACTGAAAAAACCAGCACTTGATCCAGGGGTTTTAGCCAATTATAGACC
>JAUMHL010000028.1:7747786-7762050 GCA_032362345.1 Sandelia bainsii
TGTAAAGTGCCTTGAGATGATCTTTGTTATGATTTGGCGCTATACAAATAAAGATGAATTGAATTGAATTGAATTTATAACCATTTCATACGCACAAAACAGGACGTATCTCTGTCTTCTCATAGAAAAGTTGGGATTTGACAGGAGAATGAACTATATGTACCTGTACAGAAACTGAACAATGCATTCAAACATTGTGGAGACTGGAGAAACTGGCAACACAGATGGTGAATTAGCTAACCGAAGCCGGATTTTATAATGATCATGCTCATAAGTTTCATTTCTCTTCATAACAAATCAGTAACCATGCACTGATGAGGTGATGAACATTCAGGTCAGCTGTACTGTGTTTGTGGTCATAAGAGATTAAAAATTCCTTAAGGACCACTCTATTTTAAAATATACAGACCACCCCAAATCTTAACTATGTACATCTGTGATTCATTATTAAACTAATGTTGACGTGTGTCGAACGCCTGGCTCTGGCTCATCACAATGTTCCCAAACCCTCAGAGCTCAGAGGAGAGGGTCAGGCCATAAGATGCTCACACTCTGTCCTGGTTAGTTGGGGAGCAGACCACATTGCTACTTTGCCAAGGATGATGCCAGAATTTGTCGAGTAGCACTTCTTGGAAATTAATGTGTGCTTTTCCCTGATATTAACTCTGAACATCTTGAATCCTTTTTATGTCAACTGAAGAAATCAAAATGCATTAAATTTCTTGTTAAAACTGGAAAACTGCACTGATAGATTTCTAGAAAGGTCTTCTACTGTGAATATTTACACTTTAATTCATTTTCATACTGTCTTTTGAAAAATAATCTCTTCAGTGAACACGGCTGGGCTGTCAGGGGCACCAGGCACAGAGTGGAAAAACCATGGTGCTGCCACACACTCTGTCTTCTTCCTTCTCCTGTCACCTCACCTGACACCACCTGCATTCATCAATTCATCATCATTCATCATCTAATGTGAAAGTGAAAGAAACATCTGAGTGCTAGATTTTGGAGATAAATACTGTTGTTTTTTTAGTTTTACATATCGAGGACGTGCTTTAATCAGCCATTAACTAGCGTCAATATAAATACTTACAACACATATAGATACCTAGTGTTGAACTTTGTTACCAAAGTCTATACAAGTCCAAGTCTGACTACTCTGTACTGTACTCTGTATTTTGCATGAACTGCTAGTGCCATCAGTATTTTATGGTTTGTAACATTCTCCACACAAATATGCACATCAATATTCATGAGCAGTTTGCATTGCCATTAATGGTAATTATGGGGGTGTTTTGGTCTGAATATGAGGCTGACCAATGTGTACACATTCTCCAGTGGGACTGTGTATACATAAGCTTTTGGTATAGGTTTTGAGCATAGTTTTTTTTAAATGAAACCCCTGGAGTCCAATCAGTGGAGCAAGATTGGAGGTGTGGATTAGAGCCATTTTAATTTAACATTTTGAGCTTGCAATGCAGAAGGCGCATCTACTAATGTGAACCATGCCTCACAGAATGACCACACCAGACATCCTATGAATGTGGCTGAGCTGAAGCAATTCTATGTTCACATTATAGTCATTTATGTATTATCTTAAGCAAATTGTGTTCTGTCTGTACTGTACATATGATTATGGTGGAGATCAGATCATATTTTATGACACCTTTATCTAGAAAACAATGTAATTCCAAAGAGTTCACATACTTTTTTCTTGCCACTGTAGCTGTGTATTGCAGGGTGTGCCACTCCAGTGTGTAAAGCTGTTAAGCAGCAGCTGCTCTGCTAGATGTTTGGTCCCCTTGGAGCTAAAATATTGATCAGTTCTCAGGCAAGGCAGCACAGTCTGCACCCCCCTGTCCACATGTATAATTGAAGTATATATCTCTTAGTGTGGCATGCCAGTTGGGAGAAGAAATTAAGCACTGAGGTAAACTGAAGGCCTGACTATGCTGCCATAGCAGCTCCTTTATCCATCAATCATACAGCTTTTCATACAAGCTTGTTTCACAGGCTTGCTACATTTACAGTAGGAAGTGCCGTGCCTTGTAAAAGAAAATAGAGAATGGAAGACAGAACATAACAAGATTCAATATAGGTTAATGTTTTACTGCTGCCCATTTATCTGAGCACTTAAAGGAGGGTATGAAAAGCTCTCTAAGTCATTTTGGGACAGTGAACATTTATACAAGAGGACAAGTTAATCTGTTAAAAGATAAGTCTGGTGTTAATCTATATTTCTCTTACTTAGTCCATCTCAAAATACTGTGGTACTCAGCCCCAACCCCATGTTTTCCTGCTCAAAAAGCAGTCAAGAGTTTATTTGTTGTAAGATACACAGCCTACAGCAGGAGGAAATTCATTGTATAAACATAGAATATTTCCAATTTTATGAAGTCTAACATTGATAACAAATCTATCTTTCCCATTTCCACATATGTTTGTCATAGTGGTTGTTTACAGTTTCCTGTAAACAAGTATTGGATGTTTTATGTCTTATTTATAAGACTCTCCCTCTCTCTCTCAGCCAATCGTACAAGCATGAAAAACACAATACTGCAGCAAAACACTTTATAGCAGTCTATCTTATACATTGTGAGTCCTATAACAGACAGTCACAGAGAAGAAACATGTATCCTGACTCATTTTAACATGATCAGTTTCATACACAGCTCACTAAAGACTTTTTTCCAAAAGTAGGTGTGATCCACAAATTTCAAAATTAAACTTGTACAGTGAGGCAACAAAGACTGCTGTCAATAATTTACAGTATCTCTGGTGTTACTGTACTAATCTGTTCATGCTACGCCACCAACGTGACAGTTTAATACCTATTTACTGTGTATGATCTAGAGGGCGCTGATTACCCTCAAACAACAGCAAAGTATCACGAAACACATACTTTACCCTCTTAAGCCTCGCAATGAACAGGTCGGATCAGTCTTTTTATCAAACCTTCCCAGTTTTTTGTGTAAACTAATGCAACAGGTTAAATAACTCATAGGCTACCAAGTGTAAGTCACACATACAAAATAAATGGCGATGATTACACCATTACAACAAACGCCACCCACACAGTTAGACATTCATTTGATTATTCTATTAAAAGGTTTACACGACAAAATAACAATCACCTGAGAAATTGATTAAAACAACTTGCTTAAATGAAAAATTTGTTGTGTGCCACACTGGTTTCTAAATGACATGATAATAGCACTGAGTACATTGCAGCCACACTGGGGGTCGGTCGGATGAACTGTCATCGGTCTGGTGATTGACTTAGAATCTGGGACCATCGTCAGGCAAATGTTTGAATCTCCAAGATGCTTGGAACAACCCACCTGCCAAGTACATTAAAAACTGTGTGCTAGTGCACTTAGAAGAATTGGTGTCGTTTTAAAGGCAAATGAAGGTCATAGCAGATATGACACTGGGCAGAGATACACCAGAAATGATGTAATGTCATCAATTTCAACATAGGTACACGTACCAGCAATAATAAAGAAGTTTAGAAAAGAAGTGCCTTAACATGTGCATCTAGACATCGAGAACGATGTCAATGAGTGCATTGTTCACACCTACAGTGTCCTGAAAATAGGTTTAATCAGACAAAGTGCAAATACCTGTGTGGGCAGACAATGAGCATGCAGGGAATTTAACACAAATACTGTCCATTTTCCTGACATGATTTCAAACTATAGCTAATCATTATTTAATGGGAACACTTTCACTGTTTTGCATTGTTGAATAGTTAGTTTACTAATAGAAATGGTCTTAAAGTCTTAAACTGGTACTGGCTGCTAATTTGTCTAAACCAGGTTAAAAATGCAGCAAATGCTAAGTACGCATAATAGCTGTTGCCAAAAGAATAACTGCTAATTACTTTCAGAATATGTTCCTCTTTTACTTGCAGAGTCATGGAACTACTGAGAGGAGGGCTATTAAATATAAAAATACATTTCCTTAAAATGGAAACAATTTTCCATTGTTTACTCTTATGTTGACGTAGATATAAAGAGTTTTCATGAGAGCTAGGTCATCTCACCTTTTCTCTAAAAACTGGAGAAAAGGGCAGTGCGTCCTCCTATGTGGCAGCTGAATGGACACGCTCGATTAGATGTGAATCATGTGTGCAATCATATGTAGTAAAGCACTGTGTGTGGCACACAACAACACTTCAAAGAGAACATTTTCTTCAGCTGAGCCAGCCTTTCTAGAGTATGTGTCTCCTTTTTTTTTTTTTTTTTTTTTTTTAAAGGGATGTCTTGAGGCTTTAACATTGTTACAGCACTGACAGCTTAAATTTGGTAACCTATTGTGTGCTTTAAGAAGAAACTTACGCTTTACAGGATGAATATGACTACTACCACATCTTCATTACTCTTAGCCCAAGTTTATACCATACTTTGAAACCACTTAGCCCTTTAGAGAACAACAATTCAACAAACAAAAGCAGAGGAATTGCATGACTGATGCTCCAATGTTTCCTTATCAGTGGTGCGTGCCTGGTGGTGAGTGGTATTTTTAATTTCAAGAACTAAAACATGGTAGTCCACTACTTTACTTTGGGGTTAAGGTGTAAGCATTACTAAAAGGGTTAGGTAGGTTTAGCCCTGTAGATGGTTAGAAGAAGAAAGAAGGACATAAAAGAACAAAATTTAAATATGCAAGTGTGTATGTTACTCCAGGGTGATTCTGTACAGTCCTACCTACGTAATGCAAAATAGCGTGAAAGCATGAAGACCTAGAAAAACAGAGGTCACACAGACAGGAATAAAACTTGGCCTTTTCTCCAAAGCCCAGCTGTCGGACTGATAATGTTGCACATATGAGAAGAAACCACTGGCTCCCTGTAAAGGTAGAGAGTTCAAATGGAGCGATCATAGTGAGAGACAATGGAAAGATACACATTTCTCTCTGCCTCCAGTCTCTCAACTCCTCCGTTTGCATTGTATGTAGCACAACATTGCCCTCTACTGCCAAAAACGTTCCCTGTTTGACACAACAAGGGGAGTTAGTCTGTGGAAAATATGAATAACTGTCATAAGTCAAATAAGTCATGATGTGAGAAAACCAGCAACTGAGAAAGTGTAGTCTAGGGGATTTCCTACATAAAGGACTTTGTACCAGGATTACAAAATATGGACAACAGTCAACAGGCTGAACATTGGCTTATAGGTATACATACACAGAAGCCCATGACGTGACAAATTAACCATGTTTTACCACAGAAACCAGTTAAAGGGAATGTACTATAACCTAAATTTCCCTTTCAACATCTGATCAAAAAGGCCTAGATTTTCAGAATGAATATGTCAGTACTGCCCTAGCCTTAATCCATACATAAAAGAAGCTTTCAAAAGATTTGAAAACCCTTGAAGCATTGACAAATACATCAAGCTATCCTCAAAAGTGTGATCTACTTTCAAAATAAATGCATAATAAGTCAGACTTATGACAACTCATAAACAACTCGCAACGAAAAAAAGCAACAAACATTGTCATTGTCAAGATGTCTTGCCTCCGCCAGAGAAAAAATAAATGAAGAGACAAAGCAAGAAAATAGATTTACGAAGAGCTCTCTCTTTCTGTGTTTAATCACGGAGCATCTTTGCTTTTCACTCGATATTAAAACCAATCTATCATGGCTGACTGGAGGGAGGTGGGGCTTTGCAATTTTCACTGTGCTCCTGTAACAGAAAAGAGGATCCCCCCTCTGACATTATTTGGATATCAAACAGCAATTTGCCACTCATAAACACCAGCATGAATGTGGCTGCATCGGGCCAAATCCAATTAAAAAAAAAAAAAAAAGCTGGTGCAGCTCTTCAGGCACAGCACAGAGAGGGCCAGGCCCACTTTATCATCCTGATAGGATATGATGTGGTTTATATTATTACTCTGGATGGATAATGGGATTTGGATGCTTATTGGGATACCAAGTGGGTTTTTATACAGGCTATGACTATTATGGTAGATCAAAGTATGACCATACACAGTGAGAGATTGTTCGATCAAAAGAACATCAAGCAAAGAAAAAGGGGGAAAACAGATGGTGACAAAACTGGAAATCAGAATGTGTCATAGCTGTGAGTCATTGGTGTCACTGTAAAAAGACTTATGCAACACTCCACATTTAACAGCCAGCTACAGCTCACAGTATTCTTTTCATTAAACAGAGTTTCTCAAAACATATTGTACAACCGCTCACGCTGTAGGCAGATAAGGCTCCGTCAAAACTGGAAGCTACAGAAGAGCTCAGCGGAGCGCTGACACAATCATAAAACAGCATGTGACCGACCTCCAACCAAGATGTACAGAGACCTTCAGATGTTTGACTGAGAGAGAACACAGA
The DNA here is from genome assembly GCA_032362345.1 of Sandelia bainsii. Taxonomy (NCBI): domain Eukaryota; kingdom Metazoa; phylum Chordata; class Actinopteri; order Anabantiformes; family Anabantidae; genus Sandelia; species Sandelia bainsii. Next base: position 7,754,142 of record JAUMHL010000028.1, read on the forward strand.
CATCCAGCGGCTTCCCCAGATATCTATTCAAAAATAAGAGAATGATTTGGAAGCGATAGTAAACTTGATACTAGGAGACACATTTTCAAGGTACAAGACTACATAATGGTACAGTTTGTAGTGACTGATGGTAGGTATTGTAATCAGACTGCATCTTTCATTTAGAGGCTCAGTGTTCAAACTGTGTATAGCAAGGGTGTTGAGTCTTCAACAAAAAGTTGCCAAAACCCTCCTATCAGCAGTATTTGACCCTGACCTCTAGGCGATGGTAAGACTACAGACAGGATTAATATTTGCCGCTGAACAAATACCATACTTCTCTCAAACTGAGGGTGGCATCCCCAAAATGTCCGAATAAAAGATACCTGCCAAATAATCAAATGTATCTTTTTCAATGTAACATGTCAAAAAAATGGTTTCATACAATAAAGGTTTCCGATACCAAGCCAAAGACTTAGTGCTTAGGGAAAACGTGAAGGGCTGAAATGGCCAGATAATCTAGCAGCAAATCTAACAACGACAAAATGCATTTTAGGATTTTACATCATGTCATGTAATTATTTCACCTAAAACTTTCATTGCTACTGTATATGCGACAAATGCATTCACTTAAAATTAAAAGTATCTTCAGTGCGTGGTGAGATGTTTCCCAGGTCCAACTCTGGTATTACTTGTGGTCTCTAAATATTAATTCTTTACCGGATCTATTAGCAAAATGGCTAAGACTAATTTGATGGAATAAACAAGATAAAAATAGAGGTAATAGGAAGTTACCTGCTGGAACAAGATTTACATTTAAACTGACAGAAGAACCAGCAATCAAACTACAGATACTGTGGTTAGTGGATAACCTGCTCTACCACCTGAGACACAGTTGCCCCAAGTAACTTTACTCACTGTGTAGGAAACAAGTGACTAAAGTAGCACAGACATTCCAGACCAGAGGGTGCCTATCTAAACAAAAGAAACCCTTTCAAGTTGAATGGATACCATTACGATAATCTGATTTGTGGCATATTTCAGTGTTGTATATTTTGCCTTTTGTATCTCAAGACCCACCTTATGACATTCACTTTACCATTTTCAAGAAGTAATTGGAAATTTCATCATCAAAGCACATCTTGCAAAGAGTACATCACACAGTTTGACATAAAAAATGTTTCTTTGTTCCCTTTGTCTAGTGATGATTGCAGAAGAGAAAGGACTCGATGAACAATAGTTGGAAAAAGTTTTTTTTTTAAATGGGAAAAAAGTAAAGCAAAGTGAAACAGCAGACTCCTGCAAAACTCTAAACTGACATGTGACTGAAACTGTAAGCCATCTTCATCCACACTGACTCAGATAAAGTACATTACAATTCTAATCCTCAGTCAATAAACCAGCAAGGCTTTGCTCAAAAGAGGGAGCTCAGTTGTAGCAGAAATATCAGCAAAAATGTCACCACTCACAAAAGTGTGTGTTAAATTACGATAAACTGTGTAAATGAGTACATGTAATTGCACCAAATTTGCCCTCAAACCATTAAGGATGTGACAATGGTTGGAGTTGCCTGGTAATCAATAAAATGTAGTCAACAAACACTGCTTTGAGAAATGCAATATGCATACTAACAATAACAAGGCTAAAAGTGATGATATGAGGAAACAAAACTAAAATGATCACCAAATCACAGGATGAGTGCTTCAGGCTCTCAACAAGCAGCTGAATACAGAGTGGTTTTGTCAGTGTTCTTTCTACAAAGATAAAGAACAGTGCAAAAAAGTATGAAAAAGTATTTGCTACCTTCCTGATTTTTTTTTTTTTTTACATATATGTCACGCTTAATGATTCAGATCATCAAACAAATTTTACACAAACACAAAGACAACTTGAGTAAATACAAAATGCAATTTTTATTCATTTATTAAGAGCACAAAGCTGTCCAAACTTGCCAGGCCCTATGTGGAAAAGTAATTACTTTGCTTTTGTCTTGCTAAATCATGAATGAAGTGATTAACCACAGTTTTTGGACAGCTGAGTTCTATTTCACTTGCCACACCCTGGCCTGATTACTGCCAGACTTGTTGAATCACAATCAAGAAATCACTTAAATAGAAACTGTATGACAAAGTGAAGCACGCTAAAAGATCTCAAAAAGCAACACATCATGCTGTGATCTAAAGAAATTCAAAAACAGATGAGAAACAAAGTAATTGATACGCATCAGTCTACAAAGGGTTACAAAGCCATTTCTTACTCTTTTAGTCACAATGAGAGACATTATTCACAAATGGAGAAAACTTGGAACAGTGGTGAACCTTCCCAGGAGTGGCCGGCCTATAAATGACCCCAAGAGCACAACGATTCATCCAGGAGGTCATAAAAGAACCCAGAACAACATCTAAGGAACTGCAGGCCTCACTTGCCTCAGTTAAGGTTAGTGTTCATGATTCAACAGTAAGAAAGAGAAGGACAAAAATGGCATCCATGGGAGAGTTCTAAGGCAAAAGCCACTGCTGACCAAAAAGAACATAAAGGCTTGTCTCACATTTGCCCAAAAATATCTTGATTATCCCCAAGACTTCTGGGCAAGTTTTTTTCCTAAAAAGAAACGACGACAAAAACAAAGCAAAACAAATTTCAAATTGTCGCAACACTGAGCTTTAAACCATCTCAATGTGGTTCTAGAAATCTGCGGCACAGCAGCATAAATGCAGTGATTATTACTCAGACTGACCAACTAGCAGTACACAGTACAGCAGGAGCGCCAGTGAAGAATCACAGTAAGTCTTACAAAATGAACATATAACATTTTGGCTGTGTGCCTCAGTGTGCTGGAGTGTAATTCAGTCTAAAGTTGAATGCAGCAAGCCCCACACAAGTTAGTTGTGATAAGGGGATTGATCGATGCAGTTAAGCCAAATGGTCCATTTGGAATTCATTGGGCTTCTCACAGGTTTTGTGTATTTGCTGCTAACAAACTGGCGCTGGTTCTTAGCAGGGCTGCCAAACCTGTCAATAGCAAATATTAAACCTATAATGACAACGACAGCGAGCTGTTCATTAGTGCTTTTTATTGTTCACTTGTGCAGATGGGGAGGGAACTGATCAGCTAAAACTGTGAAGATATTAAGAGAGGCAGAAAGCTGTGAGAACAATTATATTTTTAATTTTTGGACATCCTGACTGAAAATCAATCAAATATTTTCAGTCACTTCTGTTTAGGGAGTGTGAAAACTGGCAGAGACAAAATAGCAGTGTATAATGTGTAAAATATATCAATGTCTCCAAACTGATAAGACTGCCAGCAAATCATGACTGGTGGACACCAGTTAGTCAAAGTCCAAAGTAGGTACAACAGCTCTCCTAATGGTCCAGTCACACGGGTGTTTATACTTATTTTAGGTGATTAGGTTAATCTCATCTACTTCTGCAGCCAAAGAGAAAATCCGCTTTTCATGCATTTCTATGTGGAACTAGACAAGACATGTTTACTCAGGTGTACATTTTCTTTTACTTGTTCAATCTGGATTAAACTTTAACAGCAAAACTAATACAGGCACAAGAAAGCAGGGATTATGTTGTCTATACTGGATGCAAGCACAGGGACAGAGGTTAATGACAGTGAAATGATAAAACGCTGTTTAATTTATAGCTGTGGGGGAGGCCCAGTAGGAGAGTGATTAAGACGCTGATCATGAATCACAATGTCTCTTGAGTCTTGGTTCAGAACAATACTATCCTCTATCAAAGACAGGCAGCAAAAACTGTTTGGTGTTTTTGTTTTTTTATATTACTCCTTAATAAATTTACGTCCATTTGTCGACTGCTGTTGTTAGTATACCAGCAGTTTACAGCTCTATCCACACTATTTTTTGTTTCTCCTGCTTTTGATTCAATTCAACTTTATTTATATAGCGCCAAATCACAACACAAGTCATCTCAAGGCACTTTACAGTGTAAGGTTTAAGACCTTAGACATTATATAAATATATACAGAATAATGTAGAAAACCCAACAGTCCCACTTGAGCAAACACTAGGCAACAGTGGAGAGGAAAAACTCCCTTTAACGGAAGAAACCTCAAGCAGAACCAGGCTCAGGGTGGGCGGCCATCTGCCTCGACCGGTCGGGGTGAGTGGAAAGAGGAGAGAGAAAAGAACAGATCAAACCACAAGTAAATTTTGCCACGTGTATTTTGGTCTGACTGCTCGATATACAGACCAACATGTGGGCATATACCCTCCAGTTAGTTTTGTTGCAGGGATAGAAGAGGTTACACCTTACTGGTTCATGCAACCTCACTTAACATTAGCAAATTACTCCAAGCTTCAATCTGTGCAGAGGTCTAACTTGACAAAGAAAGCAAAAACATCTGAGTGGGTCAACATGACCTTTAACAAATTGGGTTGTTTTTTTTATTATTATCTTACTATTGTTGGTCAGGTCTAATATGGCTATTCAGTTTTCTTCAAATTGATTGTCTTTAACAGTCTGTGGAGCTGTTTGTAGATAAACAATATTTTTTGCAATGAAGAAACCTGTCACACAATGTAAGGATGTGCCGCACTGACTTGTTTTCAGACAACAGTGGAGGTCTGTGGTACAAATAAGATACATATGGTCCTGGATTCACACACCATAGCAAGTAGTTCATTGGTGCTTTTAGTCTCTTAATGAAATGTATTAACAATAATTTTTTTTTAATGAAATCAGTGGCCTTTATACTGGAGTGTATTATATCATTGTTGACAACGCTGCAAATCAGTGAGCAGAACTATTTGGTCAGTATTTAATTTTTGTATGATTTTTGCATCGAATGTGATGAATTACCTCTTTAATTATATGGATTAGCAAAAAGAAATTCAATATTGGTCCTTCATAAAATAGTAGCAGTATATTACATTATACGGTGATACTGCAGATTAAAATCACACATATCATAATTGTTATAGTTTGTTTTTATTGATATTGCACAACCCTTGTAGAGGGAGTGTGAGCTTGAAATAATTCATACCTCTGGCTGATTATACTTAGTTACTCATATACTGTGTTCCTGTATTGCCGCATTCACTGTGCAATTTAGAACAATTTAAATATATCAAGTGAATATTAGTCTGTTGTGGCAACTGTCTTATAACCAAATGATTCACAGTTCACTGTCCGTGCTTTTCTTCTGAAAAATTCCATTTCAACGACTCTCATAAGTTGTTGCTTTACATGAAGACATGCTCTTATTCAGTTTTCAGTGTGAGAACATTGACTGCACTGCTTATAATATGGGACTTGTTGGACACAACTGGAATCACCTATTGGCAATCAGGGCATTTGCTATGTTGTGTCTGCTAACATTCTAAAGAGACTGGCAGAACACATTACAATCATCACTGCTGATTTATAGCTGCAGTGGGTGGAGTTTTTGAGTTGATTTTAATTAAATAATGTCTGTGCTAAATTATTAGATTAAATTAATTTTAATTCATGACTGTACTGGCATGGATTTTCCTACATAATAAATCCAGTGCTTATCAAAACAACTTTAAAGGAGTTTGCAAACCAAAGTAAATCTCACCTGCACATCATCTACAGTCTTCTGTCATATTTGTGTTGAATTATTTTCATAATAAGGTTACCTCATTGAAGGAGATCTTGTTGTTTTTCATCCTCTGAGGTGCACTCTTCCATGTTTTCCCGAAGAAGTGCTGGTGATTTCGATCAAACAAGGTCACTCGGATCTGGTAGGCCAGGTCTTGTCCCCCCTCTGACATTACCTGTGTGTGTAAAAAGAGAAGACACCTATATTAGAAAACTTTTGGTTGACCCCAGCTGGAAAATATTTATTTGTATGAAAAGGTGTAAGCTTATAATATTTCAATTTGACACTGAACAACTTCTCAGCAAACATTTACAAGTGGGTCTAAAACCTCCATTCTGCATGTAGCACACAAACTATTGTCTAAATTATCTTTCGTATATGTCCATCCTGCTGAAGAGGATTGAGACAGCAAGCAGTAGGTGCGTGTTAAAATTAATTGTAGTGGTGTTTAACTTCAAACCGAATTTAAAAGACGAAGCATCACATTTTGGCGCAGTGGTTTTGTACTGGTCATCTTAATTGTACGTTTGATGTCACGTTCAGTTAAAAAGATTTTGAATTAAGTTAAGAGACTTTATCACACGGACTGAGACGTATTATAAAGTAGAGAGGCGCGACAAACTGCCTAGGTCTTTATCGTATCTTTACTCTTTAATGGCAGAGAAAAGTCACTGGGCTGTACTCACACCTACACAGAACGCAGCTGCGTTTAACCACCACCTGAGCAAAGTTACTACATCTCTACCAAACCTATAGTATTAGCGTTAGCTTTGAGCAGTCACCTGAAGGAGGTGAGCAGCTGTGACCCGGCTGAGGTTAAGCTGGAAGCCGTGGGACTTGGTGAAGTGGCTTTCCACAGCTCGGCGGACTGTCTGGCTCGGTGGTGGAACAAACTGGCTTCTGTCAAACACTTCTTTCCAGCCTTCTGCCATGGTGGACATGTCTTCTGTTTTTACCATATTCTTTAGTTAATGTAAAGACGGCATTGGAACATTCGAAAATGACGCGTACAGCAGAGTTGTACCGCAAGTTGAATATTTTTCAGCCGTTCGTCAAACACGCGGCCGCCATTTTGAAATCGGACTCTACTATTTGGTGCAAAGCGGGCATTTGAGTAAATAAATGGTTTCACCAGACTTATTAACGAGTAAATCAAATCATATAAATAGCAAAAATTAAACGTACGAGAAAGGGTTTTTATGCAGCGAAACGTTTAACGTCGAAACTGAACGTCTACACAAAATTTAGCAATTCTTTTCCTCAACCTCTAAACCTTTGATTTGGTATTTCCCATCAAGCTGTATCAGTTGCTATGGCAATGTTAACGTTGCTATGATGCCGGTGTTTATGGAAGACTATACTTACAAAAACAACCAAAAATAAATATGTAAATCAAATCTGCATGTGCGTGTCATACTCTACAGTTATTTAATTTTTAATAGTGTAAATTATAATAAACATTCCTATTCAATTTAAATAGGATACTATTAGTTTATCCCTATTTGTGTATGTATGTTGTAACAGGAAACTTCCAAGCAGCTTGATGGTTAAACCTTAAATCAAACCCATTACAGCAAAAAACAAAAAAGGTGTTTGGTCCTTTTTATAGCAGAGCCTGAGATAATTTGCCATAACTAAAAGCCTAATGTTCACACCTCATCTGTTCACATTTTACCTGATGACTCACTTGATCTGACTTCACTGTGGCTGGGACAAGGGGAATGAAATCCATTGCTGTTTCTGGTGGTTGGCCTGGCTGCAGCCAAGTTTGTAAAATGTCAGAGTGAACGTGGGATGATTCCCTATTACTAAAACCTTTCCTACATGCTCCAAAAAAGATACAACGGATGAGTCAGAAAAGTCTTTCAAACCGTCAAGTATAAAAAGTTGAGGGCATAATAAGGAAATAAAGTTTAATTTCTGCAGGTTATAGGACACAGGATGGGTCCAGGCCCAGGATTTTTCCTGTAAAAACTATCATTATTTGAATATACAGTTGTCATACATATTTATCACTTTCCTTTGCATTGACTGTTATTTACCTGTTTTTTTTCTTTCTTTTTAAACTGAGAGCAGCTGTAAAAATAGCAATAGATATGTGTGCTATTGAACAAAATATTAGAACAGGAAATTTAGTACAATAAATTTGTCTATTCAATTAAATTCAACTTTATAAAGCGCCCAATCACAACATAAGTCATCTCAAGGCACTTTACAGTGTAAGGTTTAAGACCTTACACAGAGTGTGTGTGTACATACATACACTACTCACAAAAAGTTAGGGATATTCTGCTTTCGGGTGAAATTTCAGGATGAACCTAAAATGCACTATAA
>JAUMHL010000028.1:7764342-7784181 GCA_032362345.1 Sandelia bainsii
CATAAAGTCATTACTGCTGTGATGCAGAGGAATACTAGGTGCAACAGAGCTGTGACTCTTTGTCAGCCTGGCTACAGTGCTGAAAAGAAACCTGGGGTTGTTCTTATTTGCCTCTATTATTGATGAATAGTACGTGGTTCACAAGACTAATGCTTCTAACTAGAAACTTGTGTGTATTCTCCCAGTCAGACAAACTTTAGAGCTAGAAACTCCTATAATCCTTGTGCTTCTAATTTCAGTTATCTGTGACATCGGCCAGTTACTGAGCACAGACCGGCACGGTGATGGCCTCATTAAAGCAGCAAAAAGTCTCCTCTATGATGAGCAGTCTCCCAAGAGGCGCAAAATCCTGACTGACCTGCTGCTGAACCTGGAGGACAGGTCTGAGCTGGAAAGCAGAGACGAGGATGAAGGCTGGTTCCAAGGTAGATCACAAAACCGTCACAGTCGGTGTGTTGGTAACATTAATCCTGAAGTTAGGGCTTCATCATTTTTCTGGTTCCTACTATATAAAAGCAGGGATTAGAGTTAATAGAGAAATGGAAAAATATGAACTCCAAAGAAGAGACTGTTCCACAGCAATAAACACTGGTCATCTGTAGTTGAGCTTGTAGATAATATGGTGTCATTTCAGGTGTTGATGCTCGATTCAAGACTAAATCTGCCTACATGAAGTTCAACTGTGAGAGCAGGATACGAGGCTACATTAAAGAGGTAAAACTCTGAAGCTAATAGATTCTTAGGTCTATGAATGAATCTTAACGAGCGAATAGCTGACTGTTTTGTTTTTTTGCCACTGTTCTCAGATAGATGATGCCACCAAAACCATACAGAAAGCTAAAGTGAAGGCAGAGTACATGAAAACATCGAAGTGCCTGGCAGAAATGCTGAAAGCAGCCAAGTACAACGGCTGCTACTTCAACAGGACTGAAAAAGAGCCTGATCGTCTCTGTACCCGAGAAGGATGGTTTACCTGTCAGGTATAACAGGAATGAAATCACATCCCAGAAGCTCTTTTTTTCATACAGAAACCATGTCCTATTGGTGAGAAGGTGGCCTCCTTTGCTTATGACAGGCGAGATGAATTAAAGAAGAGTCCATGTCAGTATGGTACTATTTACACAGAACAGTGAGGCGGTGTAATGGCGCAGTAAACCTTGCCTTAAATGGACCATGTTAGAAGGTTTACTATAGCTGAGTGAATATAATGTAGACTTCTGTGTCAGTATTGACTAAAATTACAAACGATTTTGATACAACCGGATCAGCTCGTTTACACCCCTTCTGTTTTTATTGCCGCCTCAGGGATCATTTGACCTGGACATGTGCCAGTCTCTCCACTCCATCAACCCCTACGGCAGCCGAGAGAGCAGGATCGTCTTCAGCACGTGGAATTTGGACCACAGGTTTGACATTTGATGGTTATGGCTCCATATTTAAAAATATTTAGGACATAAGCTTTTTCAAATTTCAATCCTTTAACATGTGATCTGTACCTGATTAACAGGAACTTAAGTCTGCAATGACTATCAAACCAGCCATAATAGTTAGTCTCAGTTAGTCTCAGAACAGAACACGTTTAAGTAAGCTGACATTTCTCCTTCATCTTGTGTCCAGGATAGAAAAGAAGAGGACAATCGTTCCTGCTCTGTTAGATGCTCTAGAGAATCACAAGAGCACAGAAATCAACCTGAACTACTTCTACCAACTGCTGTTCACCAGGGAAAACCTGAAGCTAGTTCACATTGTGTGCCACAAGAAAGGAGCTCACAACCTCTTGTGCGAACCCAAGAAGATTTTCAGAAAAACCAGCAACGCAAAAAAAGTGACTCAGAAGGCCAAAGGAAAGAAGAGGCACGTGATGTGAATATTTTATAATATTATAATTTTTTATGAAAAATGTGTTTTGTATTCCTTTTTTATGACAACATAATATTACACAGAAATTCTGAGAACAACTATCTCAGTGGTGCATTGTAGCTTCATCATCATCTTTTTACCTCAGTTAATTTTTTTGCAATGATATTAGGATTACTGCTCTCTGAACCAGTGTACCCTGCAGAGCTTTAATACTGATTGGCAGTGGTCAGTTGGACAGGAGTAATTACACTTCAAGATTCAAGAAGGTATATTGTCATTGTCATTTCTCATGGTATTTACAGAAATACACAGGCTGAAACGAAATGTTGTTTCTCACCAGCCTCTGACAGTGCAATAACCAAACTTACTTGAAATCATGACCAGCATTTATTTGTTCATTCGTTGTTGTGTTGGCACAGTAAAGAGCATGAAGTTATCACGATGACTGCTCACTTTATGAGGCATTCACTCAGTCAGAAAGTTGAACAGAGTGTATGAAAAACATTTTGCATAAAAAAAGCATGTAAAAATGATATAAAACGTTTGACTAGATGATCAGAACAATCAGCTATTAAGTACTGTGAGCCCCTACATGAGGTTTAAGTTGTCTGCAGCTTGATGATTAAATCTCAACATTTTAGTTAGTTTTTAAAAAATACATGTATTTTTATATAACTGTCATTTGCAAAGACAGCAATTTTGTGAAATTAAAATACTCTCATTTTGAAACTGCTCTAAGGTGTGTGTTCTCTCTTTCATCATCAGTTATAATATCCAAAAAACAGGACAACTATAACACTATACTGCTTTTATCAATGGGTGACTTTTGCATTTTATTTGTCAGATTTGTGAGAAAAACCAGCTTTTATGTTTAATCCAGCACTGTTTGGGATCTCCAGAAGCACACTTTTCCTCAAATTATGAAGTTGATTTGTATATTTAAAATGCTGTGTAAATACACCATCTAGATAAAAATCAATGTATGAACCAGCGAGCGTAAAGTCAGCAAATAATTAAACATCCATCCATCATCTGAGCTGCTCAGAGGGTCACGGTGGTGGAGCTGGAGCTAATCAAGAGGCAGCACACACCTGACGTATAAAGAAAAACAACTATTCATTACACCAAATAATTAAACATGCAGGACTGTACTCCTTAAGCTAGTTGCTATGCTAAACGCATTGCTCACAGATTTGTGATTATGTACGATTATTAATAAATTCTATCTAGACATCCCTTGAGTGCACTGAAATTTTATCATCGCAGTCTCTGCAACTTTCTTGCTTCAGCTCATCACCCTGATAAATGGATACAGCTGTGCACAGGATTATAATCTATTGATCAAACTGCTAATTTAACTTTAAAAATTACATTATCGACATAAAAGGTAGCCCTTAACAGCAATAGGCGTGTCACTTTTTATAGCAAAGTGTGAAATAATTTAATGTAACTGACTGTTTAAGAGCTTAATATTTCATTCTTATTTTTCCCATTTCATCCAAGGTCTGTTTATCAGACTTTACTGTGTCTGCTGTGCTGTGTGAAGTGGCTGGAGGGGAGTTTATCCTTTCTAGGCACAATCTCCCAAGAATGTCATTTACAGTGGGACAATGCTTCAATGTAACTAAAGATAAGTAATGTAAGTAAAGCACATCCTCCAAACAACTTACAGATTGATAATACGTCAGTGGGATAGTAAAGAGGTAAATATAGGTAGATAGAACAGCTTTTAGTGTTTTAGGTTAGGGGGCACTGTTAAATGCTGAGTTCCCCTAGTTGCCAGAATTGGAGGGCTGATAAGACTGAACAAGGACAAAACTCCTCAAACCTCACAAGATTTGTCTTGTAAGAACAAAATTTTGGCCAGACATAATCTGACCCCCAGCACATACTGAATAAACTGTACCTGAAAGAAATATGAGTTTGTTCAATATGTGTTGGAGAGCAGATGTGCCGCTTGACTGCTATGTTTTGAGTCAATGCAAGATAAATATATCTATTTAATCTGAACAGCACAGCCTGTGACAGCTCTGTGATGTAAAAACAACTTTTAAACTAATACAAACAAGATATGTAGGTCACTGTTAGCACAACCAACATCTCCAGATAGTGAGCACATTCACTGAAAATCATGAAAATTGTAAAACAAATAGAAGATAAAATATTTAATGAGAATTTAGATGAATATATAGTCCTTTATATAAGTAAAACTATATGTTAAAAGAATGTAAACACATTTTTCAATAGAAATTTAACCCTTTTATGAAAATAAAATGTGAATTTGGGCACAGATGTGTCACTTCAATTTAAAATATTATTACCAGTTACCACATCCTGTTATGTGTTTGCTTCTATGCAGATGGGACAACAGTGACAGAGGACATTTTCCTAACTGCGGGACGACAGTGAACAGACATGAAGAGAGCAGACATGAAGTGGAGGTAAGTGAACCATCCAAATCAAGATAAATGCTTCAAGTGGGGAAAAGGGAAGGATGGCCTGGTGATTATGGTGATAAGGCAAGTGAGAATATATTAAACAAGGGGCATAAGACAGGTATCTTAAAGGAGACTGGACACAGATATAAAAGCTGCACATCAAACTCTGACACTATGTCCAGAAGCATAATTTATTGAAGCAGTGGAGAGCTCTAAATATACAGTATGATGTCAAAATTAAAAAAAAAACGGCAGAGACCACACAAAGGGTCCCTAAGTTCGTCATCTCTAACTGGTGTGTTTGTTTTCCTGACAAGACAAACTCTAAGTTTAGAGCTAGAATGACAACAGTGTCACATCCTTATAATCTCTGCGCTTTTAATTTCAGTTATGTGTGACTATGTGTTGCTAAATTACGGAGCACAGACCAGCAGATTGCAGACGACCTCATTAAAGTCACAAAGTCGAGCTCCTCTCTTATGGCCGACTGACTAATCCTGACTGACCTGCTGCTGAACTTGGAGGACAAAAGAGAGGATGAAGACTAGTTAGGTAACCACTGCAGCTTGGTTGATGGGTTGGTACAGTACAGATACAGTATACTGTATCTCATAACCTCACAAGCAGGTCATAACATTTAGCATTTGTTCTCCTAAAGGGATCGTTTTTCTTTCTTTTTTTTACATTTTAGTGATACTGTGACCTTTGCCACCTGCAGGACGCTAAGTGATAAACAATTCTCAGTCCAGTGTTTGACCACTACCAGAACATGAGACTATGTCTTATCTCATTTGCACATACCAGCCTCTATACAGTCATTACATTACTTATGAATACAGATCATCATCATGGAAATGAAGAAAAACCTGCTCATATTGAATAGATTTTTTGGGATGGATTAGGTTAAATGTAGACCTTTTCTGTCCCAAAGTATTTAACAAATGTTTGATCAAATGCTTCATGTTACTCACTTATTCATTTGTAGTTGAGCTTGATGTGAGGTTTTGTTTCAGGTGTTGATGCTAAATTCACATGAAAGTCCTGAGGTTAAACTGCAAAAGAAGGATCTGAGGCTACGTGACAAAGGTGAAAGTCAGAAGGCAACAGAGACTAAGCACTTTGTCTTTAAATCCACCTAAAATATCTAACACTTTTTTGTCTCTGTTCTCAACTAAAAGGATGACATCATGAAGGAAGTCAAAGAAAAAAGGGAAAAGTTTATGCAAATGCTGAAAACAGTGAGATACAACAGCTGCTACTGTGATAAAACTGCAAAGGAGCCAGATGGCCTCTGTACTCAGGAAGGATGTTTTACCAGCCAGGTACCAAGGAGTTGGTGAATATGCTCTTCACTACTGTGTCAGCGTCCAACTGACCAAATAAAATGTGGAGATCAGCTTGTTTACACCTTTTCCACTCTGTTGCCTCCTCAGGGATCACGTGGGATCTGGACCACAGGTTGGAAACTTTGGCTGTGTCAGAAGGCATTTCAGTGTTAAACAGGGCAGGCCATGCCTACAGGGCCACGAAAAAGTGGAATGGTTTCCAAATCGTTTGACAAATCTTCACTAAAGTCACAAATATAAACAAACACAATATTTCTAAGCTGATAAAACAAAGACAGACATGATCCTTCACACCCATTAAACATACAACGCGATGCTGGAAAAAGTAAGTAAAACAGTATGCTTCTGGTGTCACTGACTTATAAAACCACTCAGATTCACATGAGAACATGAGGCCGATTCTGGTGACGATCACATCACATTTCATTTTTCTTCTTGACACTGTAGCTACATGCAGGCTGCCATAGATAAAAGCTCTTACTGTGACTGGCTGCACGTGTTCACATATCTTCTCTGTCAATGCTGTAACTTCAGTGCATAATTACATTTTCGACCGCGTTTTTCATCCATTTCATTAAACATTTTAGATACTATTTGAATGTGACCATCATGGTCTGCACAGGGACGTCATGTTTAAAGTAACCACTACTGCAGTGACTATCAAAGAACACACATAATCTGACATAGAATTCATTCTTCCTTACATTACACAAGCCAGTTTATAAACAGCCTTAAATGATTTCATCTTCATCTTGTGTCCAGAAAAGAAGACAACAGTCATTCCTGCTCTGCATGAAGAATGCTGAAATCAGCTTGAACTACCTCGACCGCCTGCTGTTCACCAGAGAAAACCTGAAGCTGGTTCACGTTGTGAGCCACAACAAATGAGCTCACAACCTGTTGTGTGAAACCAAGGGGGGATGTTTCTGGCTAGTAAAGAGCAAAGCCAAGAGGAGGCATTTGATGTGAATATTTTTAACTGTTTCTTTTATGAAAAATCTGTGTTTGTCCTCATTTGAGAGGTCCAATGTCACAACATCAGATCAACAAGGTGGCTTTCCCGTTTTATCTTATGATTACTAACTTTCTGATCCTATGCACCCCGCAAAGCTTCACTGGCAGTGGATAGTTAGACAAGTAATTACACTTTACTTGAAATGATGAAAAACGTTTATTTGTTCTTTGTGTTGGCACAATTAAGTTGCTCAGTCAGAAAGTTGCACAGGAGTATATGAAAAGCATTTTGCATAAATAAGGCAGTTAAAATATTTAACCGTATGATCAGAACAATCAGCTATATACAAAATTCTATTACAAATTTGAATAGCTATAGTGCAATCACTAGTAACATCGGTTAGGTTATCCTTCGTTTTCTCAAACACAGGAGAGTTTTTAGTTCATGCTTTACTAATAAATTTCTCATATCAGTTTATCATGTTTTTACATATGAACCAAACAGGAATTTCATTGGAGATGATTATTAGCTGCACTGATACGTAAATATACAGACAGATGTGTTGAAGCTGCCAAAAACTATGTTGAGAAATATTAGACACTTTGTGAACAATGGTTCTCAGACATTCATCTTTTGTGCCATGAACGGTCTCATTGTATATCAGCTCTTTGGTTTGTGTTTCCTCCATCCTTATCACATGTATACAATCTGAAATCAGTATGAATTATTTTACAATGCTGCTTTAATGAACATGTGAGTTTTGTACAGTCATGGCCAAAAGTTTTGGCAGTGACTTTTGTGTTTGCTAAATTTACTGGTCCATTTTATTGATGTTTCGATGTATATTGCAGAAAACATTAAAGCATTTTATCCATTCTTGTCAGTGCTCAGAGCTCATTACATCGTGCGAGTTTCTGCTTGAAATTTGTGTCACTGCCAAAACTTTTGGGCATGACTGCATTTGTAGATCTGTGAGAAAAGGAATCTTTTTAAAAGCAGTGTCTGGCATCTCTTAAGGCTAATCTCAAACTGCAAACTCAGACCCTCAAAATATGAAGAAATACGTTTTGTGGACAGATTTGCCTATACAAAGGGCAGTGTTAACACACCCACCAGGTAAGACCAGTTACGACTGATCCAGGGGTGATGTGAGCATTAATTCATCAATAAATAACAAGCACTACATGTGCCTATGTTGATCATATTATTGAAGCTATATAAAGGAAATTGTCAAATGAAATAATTAAATATTCAGTTACCCAACCAAATGTTGTGGGTAGAAAACAATTGAGCATTTTTGTGCATTTGGACAATCCTTGTTAAGTCATAAAAAGTTTAACATCAAGAAGCTGCTTTCAAACCACTGTGATTAGCCAGTGGTAACCTTCAACACGTTCCCTGATGTTTCTGAGTTGTGAGTAATCACTTCAGCACATGTTGAGGTACTGGAAACGAGTTTAATGTAAATACACGCATACAACGTTGCCTTGTTAATCTTCACCTTACTCACATCACTGTGCCAACTTTTTGGGGATCACTATGAGGAATGTCATCAGTGACTCATCTGGACATTGGTACTTTGTGTAGTTTTGAGTGTTTAGTGTTTTTAGCGGCTGACAAGAACTGACTGAATGCAGCATTTGAATAGGTAGTTTCATTTGACTGCGTTTAAGTCCTGCGAACTTTTATGTCCTCCCACAGACATTGTTTGAATTCACCATGGTCGTCAGCGTAGTTGATCATCACCAAGCACCTCCTGCGTCGTCTCGCTGTGGTCCACGTCCTCTTCGTCACTGTCTTCTCGTGCGTAGTAATGACGTCTCCTACGCTCCCTCTGGACACAGGCAGAAGTTGCTGGCGATCTTTGTGGAAAGTCCTGTATGATTAAATTTTTTTGGAATTGATTAAACAGGAGAACCCACATAATGTCCATCTGAAGAGTTGAACAAAATAAAAAATAACTACATCCATGGATATCATTATTGGTGTTAATGTTGGTACTCTGTTAGCAGTGAGGGTTTGACTTACTGATACATTTTAACACAAAAGCTAAAAGAGGAGGTGCTAAATGGAAAAACATAATTGTGCATATTTGTCAACAATGCTGAAGACACTGTGCATCAGGCAGTGCGTCTTATTTTGAACACCAATTAGATCAGGGTTGAGCTAATTCTCTCACGTCTTCCTTGACCTTGGAAACAGTAGAAAAAAAGAGGTCTAAGAAGACTATGAAAAATGTTTGTTTGCATAAAAATAGAAAGGATTAGAAAATAAGGTGCAGTTTACTGTAGACATTCATCAGTCCACAGTTTGATAATTTGACACAATTTTTCACTAACCAACATTGTAGTGTCTGTATTTTGTACATGTTAGCAAATTTAGAGTTTGATGCTTGTAGCATGCTCAGAAAAAGTTTTGCCCGAGGCAAGAAAAGACTGAAACGAAACTTTGTGAGAGAATTGGCAAAGAGACAGAACAGGAAGAAAACAAAAAATATTTCTCAGTGCAAGATTGCAAAGAATGTCTTTAGGCAGCATTTCACAAGAAACCACCATGCTACCATGATGAATACAGTCACACTGCCTCAGGAATAGTTTCAGAATCAGTCAGTCAGTTAACACAGTCCACTGTTAGATCTAAAAATGCCACCTGAAACTCTATTACGCAATAAAGAAGCCATTCACCAACTGTGTGCAGAAACACTGTGGAGTTCTCTGGGCCCGAGCTTGTGAAAGATGGACTGAAAGACAGTGCAAATGTGTTCTGTGGGCAGACAAGCCCACGTTTCAGTTTGTTTCCAGAAATAAATGGAAATCAGGTTCTCTGTGCCAAAGACAAAAAAGATGTAAAGGTGACGGGTGCAAAAGCCAGCACATGGGATGGTACGGGTTTATGCATCAGCGTCCACAGAATGGGGGACTTATATATTTGTGAAAGCACCAGTGAGGCACATATTGGAATTTTAGAGACATATGCTGCCATCAAAGCAATGTTTTGAATGGAAAATTTCAGCAGGACAATGTCAGGCCTCATTCTGCACATTCTCATTCTACAACAGTGTGTCTTCATAGACACAGTGCGTGCACTTGACTGGCCTGCCTGCAGTGCAGATCTGTCTCCTACTGAAAATGTGTGGTTCATCATGAAAAGGAGAATTGGACATGGACAACCACAGACTGTTGAGCAGCTTAAGTCTTGGTTATATTTTGGAGCTGTCTCATGCCACATGATGCAATTTCAATCACAATTTGTTCCATATACAAAGTAAACTGAAACGCCTCACCTGTACAGCATCCAAGTTTCCAAAGAACTGTTCCACAGGAAGAATCTGATTGCTGTCATCATCTGGGAAGATGTGTTTGCTGGTTTCTTCATAATCCATCTCCTCAGGCTCCTGTTTGTCATGGATGTTGTTCACTCTGCAGCAGTCCAAATCCAGCCTCGTCCTCAGCTTGTTTTCTTTGCCATCATGTCCTTCAAGCTCAGGTGATGCTGAGCATCTCCTCCTGCCTGCAGACTGGTGACATTCACAGCTGATACTGAAGAGTCTCTCCAGGGAACTGGCTGATTTATTGTAACCACTGACTCCTGAACTGCTCGCTGCTGCTGCTGCTGTCTTCTGACTTTTTATACATCTCCTTCTTGTAGCAGAAGCCTGTGTCACATCAAGCATGCACATTTTACACACTTTAATAAAAAAACATATTTTAACTTACAGATAATATAAACACTAACTAATATACTAAGATATATTATTAGAGACCTGAAAAAATAACAAAAAAATTACTTCCTCTTTATAAACTCTCGTATACAATGAACAAACCTTTCTAGATATTTTCACCTCAGAGGTGTTCTTCCTCTTTCTGGGCTTCGACTTGCTGAGTTGACCTGGCATCTGCAAAGCAACACAACGCTGTTTGTTTAATTCCTTTAGAAACACTCAATTGTTGCAAACAGTTAATTTAAAAAAAGTTGGGTTCAATGACCAGGGGCGGCAGCTGTCACAATACCAGCAGCTCTGAGGCTCCTGCTAAGTAACAATTTAGCCGAGTAACTTTCCAAAAGCCACAGCTCTGTAATCAAGTGGGCTAACTTAAATTTTTGTTTACATTTTATGTGAGCCACCTGCAGCAAGATCAAGATATGAATTTTATACATCTACTTCGGTGTCATGCTGTTTAAGTACATTTACGATATAATGCATGTTTTTTGTCAGTCCCAGGCAGCAAGATAATGTTCCCTCAAAACACAAAGTGAGGAAAAGACATAGCAGGACGTAAATCGGCACTTTATCAAAGAGCAGCCAGGTGAGTGACATGCCCTGTAGCATGACTGAACAGAGGCACGCCAAGTTTTGACTGATAACATTCCTACAGCAAAGACTATAAGCAAAAAAAACATATGATTCTCTTGTCAACAACCTAGTCAGCTTGTTTCTCAGACTTTTTTCCAAGTTTAGGTTTATTCTGAGAAATTTAAAAGCGCCCCATTATTTGCACCTCTGTCACAAACATTTAAGGCTGGGTGGAAACTTGGTTCACTAAGATTTTATTTGACTACCAATGATTGTGAAAATATTGCATTTGTGATTTGTAATGCCTTTCATCAAACTACTCATTTTGAGTGCCAAATGGTAAAAATAGATTATGCTTTATGACATTTTGAATCCAGATTATACGATATAAAAAGGAGGAAACTGCAGTACTACAATTCACTATATACGGTGGTAAATCAAATTTACTTAAGTACAATTTTGAGGTACTTGTACTTTACTGGAGTAATTTCATTGTATATTACTTTTACTCCACCTCAAATTAAAGAAGAATATTGTATTTTTACTCCACTTCCTTAATTTTACCATTATTGGTTACTAGTTACTATTTGCAGGATTAGATTCTTATAAAAATCATTATATATATTATTAAATATAAATGTATCATTTATGGATCACAATTTAAGGTGGTTAAAATCAGCCCCAACTTTACTGACTGCTGTTTTTGTTCAAAAGGTAACAGCACATTTTAGTCATAATTTTCCCTAATGAGAATTTGTCATACAAATCTGGACTTAACTTCTACATTTATGTTATCAACAGCATAAAATTCTACATTGTTTAAAATACACTGTTTCTTAGCGAAGTACTTTTACTATTAAGTAACATTTAGAATTTGTACTTTAGTACTTTTACTTGAGTAGAAAAATGAAAGGCTACTTCTACTGGTAGTGGAGTGTTTTTCTAGGCAAATACTTGCACCTTTAATTGAGTATTGAATTTGAGTACTTTATACACCTTTGACTATATATATTTCTAAAGGGTGAAACCCAACAAGGATCTGCACTAACTCCACAAATACCAACCACGCCCGTGTCCTCTACTCGCCAAACTCTACCCAAAATGTTGCCAATTTAACGTCACCTTACGTTCTACGTCCATCTGTCATGCCTCATTGACCTCCATTAAATTCTGAACCTTAATCCACCAACGTTGTATTTAAAACCTTGAGGAATACCAAAGCCCAGCCGAATTAAAATACACAAACGACAGTTCATACTTTAACTGGTTACAACAACATTAAATGTACAGTAATGTAACGGAGCTTTAGATAATCGAGTTATTTACGCAGTGTCGGTAAATAAGCCACCACGGCAGGAGGCACGTATATACCATAAACAAAGTAAAGTCACATGGCGCAGGCACGATGTCAGTCTGTGATTACGGTTAAACACATTTAGATGTTATAAGGAAAGCTATGATCTCACTAAAGCTAGCTAATCGGTGTGCGATAACTGGTGTCGATACATGAGCTACAAGCTAATGATGCTAGCAGAGCAGCTATTTACAACAGTGCAGTTTAGCTAAACACTTACCCTGTGCACCAGGGACAGGTAGTGCTTATGTTTTTCGAGGTCCCCGCTATTAAAAGGTTCGTCTGTCTTGTTGGCAGTTAGCTATTAAACCAGCTCCTTTCGGTTATCTGTTAGAAACTGAAGGACATTTAACGACGTGTGGCGTCGTGAGGAGCCGCCTCGCTCGGTGTGTTTCCTGCTGCTGCTTGTTAACTCTCGGCTCGGAGAGTCTTTGTGTGTCCGGACGTCGCGCTGCAGGTCCTACTCATATTAGACTATAAGACTTTACTGCTGGGATTTTATTTGGTTTTCAGTTCAGGAAAATATATAATACGTTTGTTTCATCACCAGTCTCCTGTATTGTGGTACGTTGCATGTTTATGCATATATATTCTTTCCTCTTACTTCCAACATTTTAACAAGTTTATTATTATTATTTAGTTGTTGTTTTTTTTTAAGGTAAACGACCCCTCTGTCTCAAAACTCTGCGGTATCATGCATCTGTTTGTTCATCAAGTGAAGTTTTTCTGTTTTCACATGACACACTCACACAGTAAACTGCTTTGTTATGGTTATAGTTTATTTTTCTAATGAAAGAAACAAGAGTCAAGAGACTACATCTGATCAATATTATCATACTTGTGAGGCAATTCTATATTCACAAATGTACATTTCTGTACAAACAGGAAAACAGTCAAAATAGTATTTGTTGGCTATTGATGTTTTATGTGCTATAGTCCACGTTTTTATATTATTGTGTCTTCATTTCTGTACATATATTGTCTCTTCTATATAATTTACTACTACCACTTATTCTGTACTATCACTGTTAGATGTTTGTAATTGTATATGTCTAATAAACCTTATTAAAGAAGATTGCAGCAAGATGTAATTCAACAAAATATCCACAAGAAGGAGCTAGAAGCTTTTTCATCTTTAATTTATTGCTATAGGAGAGACTGTATCTCGGTTGCTCTCATGTAGAAAGTGGTTTTATAGACCCTATATAAAAAAAAACTTAATAAAAGAAACAAATAAATATTTGAGAGTTGGTTTACAATAATAAAGCTTTTCAGCTGTAGCTTTGTAAAATTGTTTTTCTGTTGTTGTTTCAGCAAGAAAATTAAAGCAGCTTTTCATAAAGATTGTATCTTGTTTCAGATATAAGTGGAATTGATTATACATTTACATTTACTATACATTAGTTTGCCCTTAAATAGTACTTATACGAACCAGGTTTCCTTTACATTCACTACTGATACCAGTTGTGAATCTTTTTCTCACATATGTGCTTCTGTCCTGGAAAGTTTTGAACATCCTTCACTTGAAGATGTTTTCTTTGGTATCTTAACCCATATATGAGGCAATATGACACAATCTATTGTACAATTTGTAATGTGAATTTCTATAAATGTTTTAACATTTATTATCCATCTGTTCTTTGTATGAACTCTTTTAAAATGTTTAGGGCTCCGACAACATGTAGCCTAATGTTTTAAAAAGTCTACTGAAAGTAGTTTTAATTATTTAATTTCTGATCAATTCTATTAGGCATTTGATTATTTTCATCTTCACACTACTGTTTACAAGGTAGAAAAATGGAAAATGTGATGATGTCGTACCTGTTCTGTGAGAAAACCTACTGGTTCCTTATCCCTGTTCATCATCAGGGGGAGGGGACATTTGGGTGGAGTGTTGTGGATGGGAAAGACGAAGCCTTCAGATCTCCTGTCACTCTGCTTAGAGACAGAAGACAGAGAAGAAGTCTGGGGACATGCTGCGTATCCTGCATCGTTTTCGCGCACCAAGAAAGCGACTTCACTGAGCGCCGTAGAGGTCAAAGGGGGCCCGGTGCCACTTAAACATCAAGGTTCTCACGTAGCCGAGACGCAAACTCTGGTTTCCAAATGAGAAGGGACAGAGGTGCTGGACTCCCCTCGTGCGCACAGCTGTGAAGGACTATGAAGGCAGAGGGTCCAGCATCCTGAAGGTCTCCGGTCGCAGCTGTGAGGGCCATGGATCATCTTTTCCGCAGAAAGCGGGTCGGTTTTCTGAAAGCCCTGCTTACTGTGTCTCTAGTCATTGCGTCTGTCCTTATGATCCACAAGCTGAAACTCTCAGAGAAAGACGAACTGGGCATCAAACGTGAGAGAGAGAACATGTGGGGGCAGGTGGACATGAAAGCTAATTTGGACATGTCCTGGCATGACTTGGATGCGCAGCGGGTTTCCAACAGGACTCCTGAGTGGGACGCACAGGTTCTTAACTGCACGGAGGACGCGTCGTTGAGATCCCAGGGCTGGTTCCGGCGGTTGGACCCGAGATTTCACCAGTTTGTGCTGCACAGACACTGCAGGTACTTCCCCATGCTCATTAACCACCCAGAGAAATGCGCGGACGGGGAGGTGCACCTCCTCATGGTGGTCAAGTCCATTATTGAGCAGCACGACCGGCGGGAGGCTGTGCGCAAAACCTGGGGTAAGGAGCAAACGGTGGATGGGAAGAAGATCAAAACTTTGTTTCTGTTGGGAACCCCAGCGGCTGGCAAAGACACCAAGAACCTCCAGAAACTGATCGAGTACGAGGACATGTTATACGGGGACATCCTGCAGTGGGACTTCATGGACACCTTCTTCAACCTGACCCTGAAGGAGATCAACTTTCTCAAATGGTTCGACATATTCTGCCCCGGCGTCCAGTTCATATTTAAAGGAGATGATGATGTGTTTGTAAACACGCAGAACCTGCTGGAGTTCATCAGCTTCAAAGTGGAGGAGCGCCAAGAGGCCGACCTGTTTGTGGGGGACACCATCAACAAGGCGATCCCCATCCGAAACCGGCAGAGCAAATACTACATTCCCAAAGAGCTATACGATAAGTCATACCCCCCTTATGTTGGCGGTGGGGGGTTTCTGATGTCCGCCCAGCTGGCAAGGAGGCTCTTTGTGGTCTCAGAGGAGCTGGAGTTGTACCCCATTGACGATGTGTTTTTGGGGATGTGCCTGAAGAAGCTTAATGTGGCTCCAGAGATGCACCCAGGCTTCAAGACCTTCGGCATCACCAAACGTAGGGTGAGCTCGATGAACGACGACCCCTGCTTCTATAAAGCCCTCATAGTGGTTCACAAACTGATCGCACAGGACCTGGTCAGGATGTGGAGCGTGGTGCACAACGACGAACTGATCTGCGCACAAAGTACCTCCATATGATTTTAAGCTTAAATAAAGAGCAAATGCATTTACCAAAGAACTGATATCAGGAATACTCAAAAGACGTGGGACTTTCAATTCATCATCCACACGATCATATTTACACATTTCTGAATCTGCAGTCATGTAGTTGAGGGAGGGGCTGTTCAAATTCCGTTTCTACGATTTTGTGAAGACCACTACCACACATCTCCACAGTGCCATTTTAGACTGCAGTCTCATGTCTCTAGTGTGTGAAATCCCTCGTTTTTTTATTTTTATTTGTGGCTTTAATGGCGAGTTTGTGCATTTTAATAACTGATTTTCCTATTTTCATCTTTCAGGATATCAAAGTGACTGTCAAAGTGAACTGTGTGGACTCATAACACAGAGCAAAGATGGATGATTATTTTGTTGGGGTTTGAAATTGTAAAAATCAAATAATTCGGGTTTGTTAATATATTTTGTTTTTTTTTTTGTTTTTTTTGAACTTTGAAGTGTTTATTTTTTGTGTGCTTTACAGAGGCAGGCCAAAACCCAAATAAATGAAATGACAGTAAGTTATAGAGTATGTTAAATACTGTAAATACATTTGGATCATTTTGTCAACTTTGTAATACAGAATGGATGTTGAAGGTTTTGATTCCTGGTGTGTCATTGTTGCTGAACAGCTGCAGAAGAACACACTGCTGTGGGTGATCTGAAATAAAATCACTGCCTCAGGTTCTGCAGTCAAGATAAACTTTTCACTTCCATCTGTAGTTTCACCTCGTTGCTAAATAGTGAGCTGCTTTACCATATGCAGCTTCCACCCTTGGGTAGAAATAGTATTAGAAACCATTTGTCATGTGAAATCACAATTGCAGTTTTCAGCTTAGCGTCGCTTTATTCAAACAAATAGAAGCATTTACACAACCATTTTATGCCAACGCTATTCAGAAATACTGACTAATATGCACATAAAACACAACAGTGGCAACACATTTCAGTGCAGAAGCATATTAAAGCAAATGTGATGAATTGGGAAGTTAGAAACCAAATTTACTCTTGTGTGACTCTAATATATTGAAGCCGTTTGTGCACTAACACAACAGTTGGCACACCCATTAATAATTAACTTGTCCTTCTGTATGTAAAAAAAAATCAGACACCTCCTCAGACTGTTTTCAGGGCATTTCTGTTTAGAGATTTGCAGATATTTGTACTTTCTTGACTGTAGATAAGTCGAAGATGCATTACAATCAACACTGTCTTAATGTGTAGTACAACCGAAGTAGTAATGTTATAGCATTAACTATAACTCTAGTAAATTATTGTTTTAGTCCTTAAATTCTGAGATTGTGGTTAAAATAAGTTGAAAGAAACTGAAGTATTTGAAACAGTTTGTGCTAATGTCACATCCAACAGAAGTCAAGTGGAGTCAAGGAAAAATACTACTGAAAACATTCATCCTGTTTTTTTTATTTTACTTTTAAAACTCTGTCAAAGTTAAAAGTTAAACTTTGTCTCTGTCACTACACTAGTACTGTATAAAGCATAAAACTGTGCTGTCTACTTAAGATTGTCAGTAGGCATTAAGAGGAAGAATAAATTAAGTCTATACTGTACTAAAATTCAGCTGTGCAGCATCATTCCTTTGGCAAAGTGCTACTTTATTCCTCCTATTTCATTTACTTAAGACAAGAAATTAAAAAAATATATAAACAGATGGCAAAGTGTGAAGCTGATAGCAAACCTGCACTCAGTTTGTTAATAGGGTTTGGGCTAAAGCTAGAATGTTCCATAGCTGATGGCTCATTCCTCCAAGACTCGTATTACTGCTTTTCAAGTCATTAGTCAGGTTTC
The DNA here is from genome assembly GCA_032362345.1 of Sandelia bainsii. Lineage (NCBI taxonomy): Eukaryota > Metazoa > Chordata > Actinopteri > Anabantiformes > Anabantidae > Sandelia > Sandelia bainsii. Next base: position 7,781,822 of record JAUMHL010000028.1, read on the forward strand.
AATGTTTCCCGTTAGTGTCATCCACTACCTGTAAACAACCAGAGAAGCGTCTGATTTTCATTCAACAAACACTATACCTCTTACTAACTGACTAAAAGTTGGGTCCATTGCTTCTTTAATTTTGACCATTCTTTTATTATGAAATTATTTATTATGAAACTAAATCTTAAAAGGTCTACCATTCATGTATGGATAGAAGTACTGTATGTCCAGGTGTCTCTTCTCTATGTATGAGTCTATCAAGTGGTACTGGCCTTTAAATCCTGTTGCATATGTCAGTAAATACACCTGAAATTGCATGTTTGTATGACTTTTCAAAATTTGCCACCATGAACATGTTACCAGGAAATATGGGAGTGGCGTGGGGGTGACTGCAGTGATGTTTGTTGCCGCTGGGTTCCTCCTCTGGGTAGCTAAAACTGTGTCAGTTAAAACTTCCCTGGAGTATGTCCTCTGGCAAGTCCTGGGATCCGGCTGCCTCTGCCAACAGGCCGGCCTCTGGCCCCGACTGACCAGGCCTGCTTCAGCTTAGCTCCACCGACAGCCCTGCCTGGATACATACAAACAAACATGAATATAACATTACATCCTTTCAGTAAAACACCGTAACACCTTCAGCCAAACCAAACCCTTGTTCTTATGTATTGTTTCCCACTAAACAAAGCAGCATCACTTATGATGTAAGTATAAACAGGAAGGTTTCATGATGTCAGCAGCTTGTGGTGATGTGGGCACATCTTCTCTTAATTAATACTGTAAGATCATGTATATGCTGTGCGTGTATGCTGTGTTCCCTTCACAAGACTTACAATACAATAATGCACAATAAGCTACCAACTGTGTTTTGTCAGCCTACTAGCAGAGTTGGAACAATGTGATCATAACTAATGTGAAATAATACAAATAAATACTACAAGTGGAAGTAAGAATTAGCACCTGGAAAAGAAACAATCAAACAAAAAAACATTGTGTGTTGATAGTAGAGGCAGACCATCTCACCTGAATGACCACCCTCACTAACATCATAAACTTTATCACCTTTGCTTAACTATTTCCTAAATCCCTGAAAGGTGAACAGCGTCATTAATGAACCATTATCCTTTTAGTGCCCACATGCACAATGTAACCTTATCCAAACTCCTCGTGATAAATTGCCACAGTTGTGTTAAGAAATGACATTTTTACAAAATCATAGTAGCTGGCGTATCTCTTTATAGAGCAGAAAATAAACTGTGTGATGATAGGACTCACATGACATGGTGTATTAATCAAGAGTCATTAGTGATATCTGTCAGTAATAATGAATTTCACACACGGTGTCAGTCCACACGTAAATGCATTGTTTTCTGTGAATGACCTGTGCTAGGTGTGTAATTTTACAAGTAGACAATGGAAGGTGACAGCATTACAGTACACTATGCAAACATACTGAATAGGTGTCAACAATACATATGCACGCACATATAAGGTGTGATTTCCTATAACAAAAACATCAAGGATTATAACTTAAATACAGTCAGAACACTGATCTTCTCTAGTGTGAGTATGTAAACTGTCATTTTTCATTTTCATTTTAGATAGATAATTTATACAGATACGTTAGACGTCCTCCAACAAAAGGGGCTCTAGCTTGATACCAATCAATAAGAATTTCAAAAAGCAAGGTTCTTGTAATATAAACTTATTGCAGCATCTTAAGTTACTAAAAGTTGTCTTACAACCACTACCATGATATACATGGTATATCACTATCACTAACACTATATCACTATCACTAAGTGGTTACACAAACAGCCAACACTGGCCTCCTAATGAAATGTGTCACTATTTTTTGTGCTCTGTTGCAGGAAACTATAGTGGAAAAGCTGCAACATTAAGCACGAGCACTTTCTACAGCTCTCACACTGAACATTGGGGGTAGGTGTAAGTGGAGGGTGTATGAATGCTTTACCTTGTGCTGGTTGGGTTCTCTGGGACACCACAGTCCTACGTGAGTTTTGTTTACAGCCCTCCCTGCCCATGAGGTGAGCCTTCCAGGCCTGTAACGGGGACAAAGTAGTGCTCAGTGAGTCCATTCCTCTCCCAGAAACAGTTTTGATCAGGGCAACTGTCTTGACTGTAGGTCCAGTCAAGACCCAAATGGCTGCCCTCCCTCCTACTAACACTGCAGTCTTTCATTGGGTCTATACTCAGAGTTCTGGCAGGAAGAGCGTGACTTTTTTCTTCATTACATTTTAAGGGTGTATGAGGTGACAGGCTGCATGTAGTGAATCAGGTTTATATATAGGAATTACCATGTTTTTCATGAAAAGATACATGTCTTCAGTTTTGTTACCATCATTGCACATGGTTTTCTAATG
>JAUMHL010000028.1:7784281-7803510 GCA_032362345.1 Sandelia bainsii
CTGTAACATGCCAAAATAATTTCCCTCTGGGATTAATAAAGTGTTTTGAATCTTGAATCTTGAATCTTGAATTGAATCTGTTTCAAAAGAACTGTGTTATACTGACCCACTATTTTCTACAAAACTATTTTAGTTTACTTACATTTGATATATAAACTGAATTCTTTGCGTGTACTTTTCCTGACACTAATAGGAACATGGAGAAATCTAATGGCATTTAGTTCTTTTTGACACAAATCAAACACAAAACAGCCCCGTAAAAACAAAGGTATCACTTCCTTTGAAGTCTTTCAAGAAAACAGACACAATGGTGGTGTTGTACCTCAAGACCTGTTTGCCCCTCAAACCTAAAATTACCGTAGATGCTTCCTAGTTTCTGGATTGTTATTAAAAAAAGAAATCAGAAAAGGTCACTGAGTGAAGCTCACACCCGTGTTCTGTCCTTATCAAATAACATCTAGATTCTTTTTTCTTCTTCTCATGCCTTCTCAATGCAGTCAAACAGATAGCGGAGAAAAATGGTCTTACTCATGCACTTTGCATGACAAGAATCTCACCTCCTCTCCAGGCATGAAGTTGTTGTGACACAGAGGACAATGGTTCAAGTCCTTGGCAGCAATGGAGGCTGAAAGAGAAACGCAACTCATTTAAACAGCCTGTTTTTCAATTTGAGAAAAGGTCAAAGTAAATAATACAAATTTGCCACTAACATACTTTTAAATTCAATTCACCTTTGTGGAGTGGAAAAGATTAGAGTAAATTCTATGACAATAAAAGTTTCTGCTAAGAACAGAGGGTAGAGAGAGTTGAAGTTATGGTAATACCAAAGGCTCACTGGTGTTAATTATTTATGGAAACATATGGCTGGTGTAAGCCCTGCATATTCTGTCTTTTTATTTTAAGAATGCTGAAGCAGTTAGTTCTTAAAATGTGCATTAGGGATATAGTGAGCCTCTTCTTTCAAGTTAGTACATTGATCATGTGCAGTGTTTCCTTTTAGAACAAATGTAATGGTAAATCAAAACAAATATTTCATTATGGAAAGCTTTAAGGAAAAGATGAACAAAAGCAAATTACCAATCATCGATCTGATATATAAAATGTCAGGCTAATTCCTCATACTCATCAGATCATATCAAGTTCAATTTTAGGTAATTGAAGTAGGTAATAAATTTGATCTGAACTTGATCTGATCTGAACTACTCATATAGCGCTGTGAAGAAGTATTTGCCTCCTTCACATGGTTTTGCATGTTTGACTCAAATGATTCAGATCATCAAACAAATATATATATTACACAGAGATAACCATATTAAATACAAAATGCAGTTTTTAAACGATGATTTTATTTATTAAAGGAAAAGAGTTGCATGGTAATGTATTTTACATGTCTAGCCTGTCTGGCCTGTTTGGGATTGCATGTATGTCTTCAGCATACTTAATGCCTCTGTCAAACCTTACCTATGACACATGCCAAAGAAGCACTAAAAATGACACTGTCAGAAATTAACCCTTAACCCCATCATAGTACTGCCCTTTAAGTTGAATTACAGTAATGTTTAAAATTGTCTTAAATTGGCAACTCTGAATTAGGCTCTACATTTAAGTGCATGTCAGAAAGGGGCTCATTATTTTTGGTTAAAATCTAAACTAACTATGATAGCTTACATTTATGCCTTATGGCAAAAAGGATGGCATCATGTTCCTTGGCTTGATTAAGGTTGCCTTCAAGTAATGTAAATAATATGCAAGTTCACATTTTTATTAGGGCTGGGCACGTTAACGCGCTATTAACGCGTTATTAATTAACGCCGATAATTATTTTATCGTGCGTTAACACAGTTTTATAATTATTATTATGACGATGAAAGTCTGTTGCTCACTGGGTCTGAATACACATACAGACATACAATGGGTCACAGGAGGGGTGGGATATTGATGAGCACTGGCTTTTCGATTGGCATCAAGAAGCGTCTCAACCAATGAGAGCATTTGGGGGTGGGCCTAATACTGCAATGGACACCGACACAAACACTTAAAGGAATCATGACGTTCATGTGTTTCTTTTAATGACAGCACTCAGATTAACAACTGGTGGTTGTTGTGACATATTTTGCGACGCAGAACTCCTCAGAGCGTGGTACAGAGATCAGAGGAGAATAGTAACATTTACGTGACCATATAGACAGAAATTACATAAGATAAATATGAGGCTGTTTAGATTGTTTAATAAAAGAACAAGGTACAGATCTGTTCTATAGGGAAGGTAACGTTAAATGACTTCAGCTGTGATCTGTTGCCTTATCTGGACTCTGAGAAGAACTAGTTTTTCTATAACAAACTAGATAAATATTAATGCCCTGGCAATGGAAAATAGCTTTGGTTTATTTAATTTGATTACATTAATATTTAAGTTGAGATTTACAAAAAATACTGAACTGCTACTGTGTAAAGGGAATACTGCTGTATTTCTTTAAAGTACAAACCAAATGTTATTGCACTTCTGTTCATAGAGAAGTACTTTTGAATTCATTATTCAGTTTTGCCCGTAACAGTTTACAGATTAATAGCGATTAATCGCAGAAAAGTCATGCGATTAATCGCGATTAAAATTGTTAATCGCTGCCCAGCACTCATTTTTATTTGTCATTTACATCATTTACATACAATGTGTTGCAGTTTTTCCTGGCAGTTTTCTGTTACATTTGTTACACATCCTGGGTGTCATCAGGCCTAGTGATTAAGATGTTTGCCTTGTAAGTACAACATCTGCAATTCTGGCATAGAATTCTTATTTCATGTTATCATTCATGTCTGTGCCAGTCAATAAAGGCATTGAACCAAAAATTTAACAAAAGATTAAAAATAAGAGAAAAACATTTGGGCAGTGAGCACAAGTGCTGATTAACATCCGAGCATCACAGTGTTTGTCCTTTACCTACACCCTTAAACTGAATGGTTTTCAGGGAAACAGAACTCACAGTTGCAGGCAGGACCCTGAACATGGCGAGCCAGATCTTCAGTGGCCACGGCCTCCGAGCAGCGTGGACACTGGCTGAACTTGGACCTGCTTTCACATTCACCCAGGAGGTGCTCTGTGAGGCTGGCTATCTCAACTACCTGTGAAAACAATGCACACCTGAACACGGATTCTTCATGTTGTGTTAGTGAGGTAAGGATTGCTGGGTACGTGTCCCATTTTCAAGAAACAAAGCTACCTGTCTGCATTCATCACAGCGCTGCAGCATTGGACAGTTTTTCCAGTAATGCAGGTCCAATCCATCTTCTGTAAATGACTCATCCTTTTTACCACAGAATATACACAAGCTGGAACATAGAGTGTAAATGCTGTCAGATCAGATCTTATCATCAGATCTTATATGTAAGCATTGAATTTAAGAATGGTAAAATAAAAATATAAAAACAATACACAAAATTAAAGTTAAGTGAACATCTTCACTGGAAAAAATAACAGAAAAAAACGCAAACATAAAATCTCTTAACTAGGCTAATATGCTTACGCACTGAGAGTCATGTTTTTTGCAGCACATAATTTACAATTGTACATTTAATTTTAATTGGGTTTTTTTCAGATTTCCAATAGGTTGTGAGTTACTTACTTGTCTAGATAGTTGATAGATTGCTGGACATCTACACTGTCTGATTTCTTGTTCTGGGGCACTTTTGTGACAGCTGTAAATTAAAAAGACAGTATATTTTACCTGCTAAGACCAGAACCAATTGGAGGACACCAATTCAACTCCAAACCAAATGAGATCAAGCACTCTTGAAAAAAAAATAATAATAATAATTAAAATGTCTCTATGTGTGTGCTTTGACAGTTGAATAATAGGCCATTCCCATATGCTATTGAGAAACACAGGCAAGATGTTTACATATGTTGTTGCTATGTTGCAATCTCATTGTTATATTGACTTTGAAACTGAGCTTTTGCTAAACAAGTACTGTGCTGCACTTGGCGTTGAAGTTGCTGGGAAACTGACAACAAAGTAGATGCTGTAAAGACCTTTGTCTACTTTGAAAATGTGAAATGATTTGGGGAAAAGAATGAGGACAAAAATGACTAATGACTAATCAAATCAGACCTGGGGGTGATAGGATGTATAGTTATAGGATGTATTACTCTACTAAAGAATATATTTAGTGCAAGTAGGAACTCCGGTGTTTTTTTCTGCTTCTCTTTAAAAATATGTACATACTTGCTTTGCCATATTTTTGGGAATCTTTCTCTATTTTGGAAACTTCCTTTTTGGTCATTTGTCCTTTGGTGCCTTCATTGCCTCCCTCCTTCACAAGCAGATAGAGAAGTACGAAGAGGTATCAGAAGACAAAAGAAGAGAGACCGTTTTATTAAGGCAATATAATGTACTGGTGGTGTTAACTGTACATGTGAATAACTGAGTTTCAGACCACCTAGAAAGTAAAAAAAATCTTCCAAGGCTGTGTGAAGTCATAAATACAAATTAGAAGCCATTACAAGAGATGACGTAACTGCAGTTTGATGACAGCTCCACCTACTGTGATCTCCTTCAAGGCAGCCAGCTGTTCCTGAAGAGAGTGGATCTCTTTCTGCTTCTGCCTCTCCTGCTGACCACCGCCCTTCTTCATTGTCTGGGTGAAAAGTGAGATGCCATCCGCCTCTTAGTCAGAGCCATTTACTACTATGTCCTATTTTTCTTGTTAGTGGATATATTTACAGCATCTGGGTTCCTTCCTGCTCACCAAACAATCTTTTGTTTCATTATTTTCTTTCGCGCAGCAAGTTTTTTTCTTTTAAAGTTGCATGGCTTACACTCCATGGTTAGAGAATCTTGGTGCTACAGTAATGTTGCATGGTTGTACTGGCAACAAGTCACACAGTTGAGCACTACTCAGTAAGGTTATTATGTAATGGAACTCTCTTGGTCACTGAAAGCGTCAACAACTTAAACAGTAAAAGTTTGGGACAGAAGCAGCTTTTGTTAACTAGCTGCACTGTGGTTACACTAACTGACAAAAACAAATGTTTAACTTTACAACATTTTGTGTTGATAATATGAAAAGATCAGGTTTGTTACAAGTACAAATTAATACGCACTGCAGTTGGTCATGATATAATGGTTTTTAAACAAATGGAACAGTATATCATTATACCATCAACAGACACATGTGTGGATCCGTTGTGTAATTCTTTTGACCAGTTTAGTAAAAATAGACAAAAACTGGTTGTGCTGGCTTCAGTAAAAAAAAAGCAGTCAGTGGTGCAGCATTATCCTCTGGCTCCTCTTCTTTTTTACCGTCGGCTTAAAGCATGAAAAATACGTATGTTGTCACACAGTCGCCTACGCTGAATTCTTAAAAAAGTGGTCCCATCTGCCAGGTTCATATGCCACCTACCATCTCCTCCTCTCTGACTACAATCTGCTTGAAAAAATGAACACTCACTTGGGCCAGTAGTTTACAGCAAACATTTTTAATTGAGTGATTATGGACAAACATAACTGTTTTGTTATGTCGTGAACTAAAGGACTTTATTTCTAATAGCCTATCTTTAACTGAAAATGTCAAGTATCAAAAAAAATTCCCCTGCAGTGAAAAAAAAAGAAACACTCCTTGCCTGAGTTTCCACCTGCTTTCCATCAATCTTGGCAAAGTCGTCAAACAGGGTTTTGTAGAGGAAGTTCTTCCGTGTGGCAGCATCGTTGGGTGGAAGGTAGCTGAGAACAGCAGTTCTGTACTGCTGATACATGGATAAGATAATGCGCGCGGTCAGCTCTCGAACTGGTGATGCACTGTGCTCCAACGCAGCTGTACAGAACTGACAGAAAAAAAACAGGATTTCAATTATAACTGGTTACTTGAATTGACAATTCAACAACTTCAGCTTTGGTCTGAACTAGTGAACAGAGACACCTAAACTAAATAAACTAAACAGGACTTTCCTGTTCCAACTTTGGTCAACTCGTAATATTCAACTTCAGCTATTTTCATCAAACGTGGTGTTGCACACTGAGCTCAAGGCCGTTGTGAAGCCTACGATGAATGATTCTTTTTCTTAGCACATTTTAGCTTCTTTATCACTGAAGCCCTCCTTTGTTCTAAGCATATTTAGGGTATTATATGTACTTCATGTTAGTTCATACTTAGTACTTAAATCCAATGCTACTGTCTTGTCCATGTCTTCATGTTTTAATATGTTATTAAGCCCATAATATGTTATAACATTGTGCAAAAAGTGCTTGCTTAAAAAAGCAAAAGGCAAATATTTATGAAGCAGAATATATTATTTATTATATTTGCAACTAGTTTTATGTGTAGATCAGCAACATTGCTGGGAAGTCCTCCTCAGTACACATTATGACATAAAGAAAGTCCATTATCCAACACAGAATTTAAGAAAACAGTCACAACACAATGATAATCCTGCCAGTGAAACCACTGGCATCCAGAGGTAAACTGTACAAAGGCCACCCAGCTCTCGCTCAACAGGCTCAGGGACAGCTTGCTATTACTCTCTGTTGTCTCTGATGACCATTTCTCACTTTAATTGCACGAAATTCAGTCACCCCATTTTGTCAATTGGGCTCCTGCCTCAGAACAGATCACCCAGGTAACAGTGGAGGAAAAAGGAAAAATGTTCAAACCATAGCTAGACTAACACTGCTGACAAAAGTACTAGTCACAGCTAAAAGAGTCAATGAAAACAGATACTGTGTTTTTAGCTGTGAATTTCAGGATTTATTCATTTGCCAAGTTTTTTTGGCAAATGACTAAATCCTTTTGCCAAGCATACTGCCAAGCATAGTAAATTAAAAGTTAACCTGTGTCTTTCGCGCAGCAACTTTATGCTTCTACCACGGGTATAGGGTATAATTATCCCTCATGTCACATCTCAATCCAGACTGAACTGTTTCCCAAGCAAACAGTAGAGCAAACAATAAGAAGCAGCCAATGCAAAGGAGGCAGGCGCTGAGCTAGCATGAACAAACATGCAAACACTGTCCAGCCAGTGCCACCTGTGTGGCTTCAGAAGGAGGAGAAACTCAGAGGATGAACCTAACAATTTGCTCTCACTGACAGAAGCCATGCAGACTCAAGAGTAGGGCTGAGTCCAGGGGGATGGGTGCAGGACCAGTCGTAAACTAGAGAGAGGAGGGCGGGATGGCTCATTGTCCAGTTCCAGTCTGGTCAACAGTTGGATAGTTTTCACATAGCTATTAGGTCAGTGCTGGGAACCAAAGGAGTACATGCCAACAGTGACAACACAGAGTCAGGTGACTGGTGCTTGACTGACTGTTTGGATGAACTGAATGTACACAGCAAGCCCGGAAAGGGCTGCTCCCCTGTCTGTTAGTTACACTCTAACTGTTAACAGAAATGTATTGGAAGATCAACCAATAATAGAACAATAGAGGTCTTACAGTGTGCGTCATTTTCACAGCACACGGTTGTCATCAGAAGGCATGTTGCAATTGCTATTTCCACAGTTAAAAAAGTATAAAGAGTTGTTTTTGTTGCCTAAAACAACAGTTGCTGTTAAGAGCTTTAGTCCATATACTATCTATCAAGGTCTTATTCTGACAGCTAGTACTTGTGGTACAGTGGTTTTTTTGTTATTATTTTATTAGTTAGTTAGTTTATCTTTATTTAATAAGGGAATCTCATCCACAGCAAGATCTCAATGGAGCCATGACAACAAATTACATATGTACAACACTTTAAGAACATAATATTACAATTCATTCACCTACCCAAACTCTCATCACACGCAAACTCACACACAGCAATACTAAATAAAACACAATCACAATCAAACAACAACAAATGTCACACAATTATTACTCGCAACATGAGCTAGTATATCAATTTATCTGGATGTAGTCATGACTCAACTTCCAGATAACCCCATAAAGTTTTTTTCTGTGGCAACTGGACTTGTTTTAGTTCCTTGACAACGTTTCGCCTTCCATTCCAGAGGGCTTTCTCAAGTCTGACTGACTGGTAGGAGTAGCAGGTTTATAAAACCTGTGGAGTCCTCAAGTCGTTAGTACTTGATGGTCACCTGTGGTTTGTTGTTCCTCCTGGCTTTCATGTAAGTGAGGAATGTACAGATCTGTACATAGGAGAAACCAAACAGCAGCTCCATAAACGCATGGCACAACACAGAAGAGCCAGCTCATCAGGAAAGGACTCAGCAGTTCACCTACATCTGAAAGACAAAGGCCACTCGTTTGATGACAAAGACATCAAAATCTTAGACCGTGAGGCCGACTGGTTCAAACGAGGTGTGAAACAAGCAGTTTACTGCAAGATTGAATGACCTTCATTAAACAGAGGAGGTGGCCTTAGGCATAATCTATCACCCACCTACAATGCAGTTCTTTCAGCTGTACCCAGGCGGTTTCACAGTCGTTCCAGCCCTGGCTCAGGTGGTCACAGTGACTTACATGAAAGCCAGGAGGAACAACAAACCACAGGTAACCATCAAGTCCTAACGACTTGAGGACTCCATAGGGTTTATAAACTTGCTACTCCTACCAGTCAGTCAGACTTGAGAAAGCCCTCTGGAATGGAAGGCGAAACGTTGTCAAGGAACTAAAACAAGTCCAGTTGCCACGGAAAAAAATTTTTTTGGGATAACTATGACCTGGATGACTGAGAATCTTCACAGAAACTTCCAGATAACTTCACCTGGATGACTCTTTAATCTTCACCCACATGAGCTAGTCTGGTTTTAAATTCTGTCAAAGTAACAAGTGCCCAAACCTCAAGCTATTTCACAAGTAATTCCAGTAATACTTTCTTTCCCAGTTCAGTGTTGTTAAGAGTTCCTCATACCAACAGAAGAATCTATTGTCATGATTAAGAACTCTTAACCTAAGGATGTTACAATAAATGTCTCAGAAGCTTAAATGATTAGAAATGCCCACAGATTTTTTTTTATATGGTAGAAGACCCAGAAACCTATGATAACAAGAGTGTGGAAGACGAGGGCTACTATGGCTGTATCTATTTTTTCTCCTTATGACAATGGGATAACTTGAATAATCTAAAAGTTTTGGTGTGTCAGTGACTAAACTATGTTTCAGAGGCAAAAAACAGTTGATTACCCAGAACATTGAGATAATTAACTTGTGATCTTACGCAAATATGTTTAAAAAGATTATTGCAACTGCAACAACTTTTGGCATCCACATAAGAGACTTGATACAATTCAAATTAATGAAGGGGGACAACATTACTAAAAAATTGATATATGCATTCACTTGTTTTAGATCTTTACCGTCATTACACTGTCCAAAGTGAAGCCTGAGTTCTCTGTACCGAGTTCTGAAAGTAGCTTGTGAAGTAGCTCAGCTCGACTTTGAGCCAGACGAGAGGGAACGTTGGATTTGAAGGGTTTCACCAGTTCACCAGGGATCACCTGCAGGGCCCGCACATCCTTCAAAACAGCAATTTCCTAAACAGATGACATGACACAATGACAATGACATCAGTGACAATAAGTATCAATGTAGACAAACAGCCACAACATTAAAGCCAATGAAAGGAGAAATAAATAAAATGAATTATAATGGAGCCTGTAAAAATGTGGGGTATATTAGGTAGCATGTGTACAGTCAGTTCTTGACGTTTATGTGTTGGAAGCAGGAATAATAGGCAAGCACAAGGCTCTGAACAACTTTGACAAGGGACAAATTGTGATGGCTAGACAACTGGGTTAGGGCACTTCTAAAACAGAAGGTCTTGTAGGGTGTTCCCCTTATACAGTTGTTAGTACTTATCAAAATTGGTCCAAGGAAGGGAACACAGGGTATCTTTTGGTTCAGTCCCATAGAGGAGCTACTGTGGCTGCTGAAAATTTTAATGCTGGTCTTGCATGTCTTGCTGTGTATGGGGCTGCGTAACCAGAGTTCCCATGATGACCAGTGCAGAAAGCGCCTAAAATGGTCATGTGAGCATCAGAACTGGACTATAGAGCAATAGAAGGAGATGGCCTAATCTGATGAATCACATTTTCTTTTATCATCATCATGTGGGCCTCAAATATCCCAGATCGCAATCCAAACGAGTGCCTGTGGGATGTGCTGAGAAAACAAGTCTGATCCATGGAGCACCCACTTCACAGTTTACAGGACTTAAATGATATGCTGCTAACGTCTTAGTGCCAGATTCCAGAGGGCACCCTCTGGAGTCCATGTCCCAACAAGTCAGAGCTGTTTTGCCTCTGACCCATTGGTGGAACAATGGGGACATGTGGTTTTAATATTGTGGCTGATCAGTGTGCATCTTTAAATGAAGTAATATGTGTTCTGTTATCCACCTACAACACATATATGTGATGCTACACAAAGTACTGTAATTTGTCATTCAACACAAACTCTGGCAGAGAGACAAGTCACAACAGAGAACAGAAGTGTACAATTAAAGTAAGATGGGAGAAGGCTCGTGGAAAATCTTCTCTCAGATGTGTGTCATTTTTGCCAGGTGAATGGAATTTACTTATCATGTTCTATCATGTCCCAACATAAAGTCTATGTTGGAAATATGGGGGACACTCTGCATACACAAGATACATTAAATTATTGCTCTAATGTAATTCAGGTCAGATCCAAAAGGGCTGAGCGATGATTTCAGAGGGCTGACACTTAGTGTAATGGCAGTGTGACCTAAGTTGTACTTCTGTAGCTTCTGAAGCTTCTGTAGCTCACAGACATCGCCCCTTTCCCAGGGCACAAAAATCACACACCCTTGTCTGACTACTCTGTAACACATTCCACTAAGTAAACACATGCTGCACATATTCACATATAGAGACATTTTCTTCACTTTTGTTGAGTTAAAATGTACCAAAAGTTCCATTCTGGATGATAACCCTGATAAAAGAAAAAGAAAAAGCTATGCCAGAGAACACACAGAACACACCACCCAGATGTTCTATTCAGTGAAAGTGAAGATAATGCACTGCACAAATAGTCTTAGCATAATAAATTAATTTCTCCATCTCTAGGCAAACCAAATAGGCATACAGTAAGAACACATAAAGCAGCTCTCCATTCTAGTGTGATCCTGAAAATGGCAAAAAAAAAAAAAAGGACTCATAAGGGCCAATCATTAGTGCACCACAGAACATCCCTGAACACAGATTTTAATGGGGATTTCTTACTGTCATTTTCACAATATCAAACACATCACTGGTGTCAACAATACAAGGAAGTAGATAGATAGACAACTTCTCAATTATCTGTCTGAGACATCTACACTGTTTTTTGTTGCCTTGTACTGTAACTGTGCAATGAGAGTAAAGTTTAATCTAATCTACACAACAAACAAGGATTTCTTTATAAAATAAATTCTTCATTTTTATGGATATCTAATTCAACTGCAGAGACCAGAGGAACATGGTTTATAATGCCTATACTGTACACAGAAGAACTTTAATTATGTTCCCTTATTCCCACAGTTGTGTGTTCTTCATATAGCTTTATTTTGTATAAGTATCAATATTTTGAGATAACCTTTCTTCTCTTTGCACATAAATGGTTCCTCCTCTAACGTATCTTTAATATCATAAGTTACTGTATGTATTTATGTGTTATCAATGCATGGTTGCATTTGTTTGATTTCCACTGTGTCTGTCTTTGCTGTTACACTGTCTTGGTGACTGTTCCAACCTTGTTTATGCCTGCATCATGGGACAGGAAGGTTTCTTTGTATTCATTACAAGATGACATGAATTCCATGAGTGAGTGCTGAAATGTAACACCATAAATTCACTACCATTTAAAATTGAGATATAACTGTTATAATTCAAAAAGTAAATTAGTTTTCACACACAAATCCCGAGGAATCTTTTTCCATTTATGTCAGAAAAGGCGTGAGTTGAGGATGGAAAGCACAAACATTTAACCTATGACTTCTTCACTGTGCAATAGATCCTAGTATCAGTGTGACTGAATACCTTTAGCTCTTCACCAACAATGAGCGTCAATACACCTGTCACCAACAGGTGATTCAAATAGCAAACTACAAGCAGGGACATTTCTGAATCTGCCTTTCTGGTAATTCCACAAACATTCTTAGATAATGAGGCAGATGAAAGGCTGACAAGAAGCAAAGGATTAATGCAAATCAATTGGTGCCAAATAAAAGTGTGAGTCCAGAGTGTTACATTACCTGTATGAAGGCAGTGGCTGCCGTCCGGATGCGGCTGGCTGACTCTCCAGTCCTAGCCAGTAGGTTGGACCAAGTCTGCTCCAAGCACTGGGTCATCTCAGTCCGGCCCAAACCCAGACCAGGGATCAGCTGGCTCAGCAGTAGATGTAGCAGCTTCAAAGAGGCCTGGAAAACCTGATGACACAGCCAGTGAACCTTTTCAGAAAAGCTAGCACCAGGATTATGTCAATTAGCAGAGAGACTAGACATGGCAATGTTTAGTTTGACTTGGTTAGAGTATGCAGATGGACAGTGGTATTCAGTATTACAGAGTGGAAGTTCTATAAAGATTTTGTTCTGAAATCAAGTACAAGATGACCAGACATGCTGTATTCTGACATCCTCACATCATAAACCAATGATGCCAACTGATCTGTTTCTCAGAAATAAATTGAATTACCAGTGCATTATTAATATTTGCTAAATATTGCATGTACTGTGTAAATTTAGACTGGAAAGACATATGCATAACAAAAACACTCAGACATTCAGAGGATGTAATTACATGACATGCAACATGGCATGCAGAGCAATGAGTTGACAGATAAATGTGCACATAACATAAACTGAAGCACATTTTACTTCAATGTGGCTAGAAAAATAAATCGGGGCACTACCATTTTTATTACAAACGACTTCCACTGGGGTTACAAGGACATCTTTGTTAAAACCTGTTTAAGGGAGCAAGTTCTGTGAAAGGGGCTGCATATATTACAGGAGGAACATTGTGCATGTGTGAGTGTGTGCTTATGTTTTAACAACATGAATATTAGTTCTGTTTCTGGAAAAAATCCAAAGAACCTGATTTATAGAAGACTATGACAGTGACAGTGGGGAAACATATCCAGTACACATTAACAGGGCTTCTTTTCAATTAACTTGGACATTCATTCCATTCACACAAAGACAATTTTTGAAAATTACTCACTGCTGATACTTTATCCAGAAGGCTCTTCTTAACCAGAAATACCGCAGCTCTTATGATGTTTCGCAGCTGCTCCTTGGGCGTGGTGGGTGATACCTCCAAAAGTCTCTTATAGACAGTCAGCAGAGCATCCTCTCGGTAGGACCAGGTTTTGGAATATGCTCCAGCCACCTGGAAAAGAACAGAGAGCAAAAGGGTAGCTAAAGGGGCAGGAAAGATGCCATAAATATCAGTTATTTGGTATGACAGCAGATTAATCAATAAAGATCAAACCCATGTATCTGTTGAGCTTTTGACAAAGATATTTTAAAGCTGCACTAATCAATATTTATAATATTATTATGAATCATCTTATTGTATGTAGTGTGAAAAATGTTGGTAGTAGTTGCTCATCCAACTCTGCAGTTCTCTTCATCTATACAGAACATTTTATCCTTCGTTAACATCTTGCTTTGGTTTTACAGACCACAGATTCCACCCTCAGCAACCCAGTTTCCCACAGCTGAAGGCAACTGTTTTTTCATATAAACCTAACTGTATGATAGCTTCTAGCAGCTTTATGTATGGTACTTAATTACCATAAGATTACTGGTGCATTAATAAACATTAAAGTGCATAGCAAGCTACTAAGATAGAGAGAGTGAGAATATTAAGAAAGTTTTTTGGAGTGTATTCGTAGAAATAAAAACAAGAGCAACCCTTAGCTAGCTAGGTCTGCACCCCTATGTCTTTCTTACCAGACTTTCCCCATAAACCTCTATTGGAAGGCTAGCCTCTCTCTGGGCCTTCTCCGTCAGGGGCTCCGGCTCTCCATTCAACCCAGGGCTCGGTGGACTCTTGTGAGCATCAGGCTGGGTAGAGTGCTGCTCCGCAGGGATCTGGGTGGCCTCCATCATCCAGTCATTCCCCTGAAGGGTTGGAAGGGGCCTCTCATCATAAGGCACACTGATAACCTGTCACAACAAGACAACACCATTGGTATTTTAAGCATGGAATTAACACTTTCACACTTCAATTTTGTTTTGCTATTTCACTTTATAGGCAATGTATGTGTATTTCTCAACACCCAAAACAATACATTTAATGGCTTAAAGGAAACGGACACAAGACTGAATAGGATTTCTGTCCTTTCTGAAAATGTATTACCCCTACTCTTGTTTTTTTAAATAACCTTTCACTAGCATCTGATCACTGAAAAGGTTCATCATTGAAAACAATGAACGTTTAACCACTTCTTACAAACCCAAAGCTCCATTCATTCAGCTCCTGGGACAAATGGCACCTGTTGCCTTTTACAAGGCTCAAAAGCCCCGCCTTGAGGCCAGGTTGGCAGCCTCAGGAATCAGCCAACTGTTGCACGCTTTTAATTAAATTGTGAAACCCAATCCTGTAGTCAAGCCAGTCTTCATAGGTGGAGAGTAAAGGATAGATGTTTCCACTGGTTATAATCACTGTGTGCTCTGTGTTGCAACACAGGCAGGAGACGTGTTCCCAAGGCACTACAGTGAGCTAGATGATTTTTACAACTGTACAGCAAACAGAACAAGATACAGGTAGATACATTATATAGAATCATTGGAAAACTGGTCTGTCATCACTGACAATCTATAGAGTCTGCAACAAATAAGTGTTGGACATATTTCATGATGCATAAAGACACCATGATATTCAGCACTTACATCTATCTTGGGAAGAGCAGCAGGAGTGCAGGGTATGTCACACTGGCTGTTAACTGTGGGCACCTCAGTTTCTGTGTCTGACTGTTGATTCTGAGGAGCACCGGTTCTCTTCTCTTTCCTGAATGTTTCTGTGGACACAAGAGGCTTGGTTGGGACTGAACGATGACCTAGAGAAGGCAGATTGGAGGAAGGACGCTGGGCTGAAGATGAATCTTCTGCCCTTGTGATCTGGTAATGTGGTAGAAAGACAGAACAGAAGACTATTTAGGCAGAATGAATCATTAGATCTGCACTGGACTGATTTTACCCGTAATTGCCATACATGTTTTCATCACACAGTCAACCTGCTATTACTACACAGGTGAAGCATTACAATCAGTGGCTGGTGACTGACCGTTGTCATATCCAGCAGGTTATGAACCTCCAGCTGTTGGTAGACACTTCTTCTGTACTCTTCCATTAGCTCCTTCTTCTTCTTGGCTAGGTCATAGTCTTCCTTTTCAATGGCACATCGCTTCTCCACATCATACCGAGCCAAACGCTCACCCACCTGGAAGATCCCAAAACAGATAATGTTAAAGAAAGTTCCAAAGTGAGCTTGCAGATGTCTCATGATGTTTTATGTAGGTTTGGTATGTTATTTACTGCTTCTGCTTAGCCCTGCTGACAGCTCAAGATATTATCATTCAGTGTCTGCATTGTGGCTATTGCTGACAGACTTACTTCACAGAACCATAAATTGCTACAAACTTCATGAGCCTGTTGTGGTCATTTATCCTTTCTGTTCTTGTTATTGGTCTTCTGTTTTCTTAAAGAATTATTCCAGTTTATTCAATGTTTGATCTTTTTTCCATGGTTGTCTGAAATAATAATATTGTTGTCACCAAGCTATTTACTGAGATGTGAGAATGTAGTGAGAGAGAGAAGAACAGGGCACAAAACACAAATAAACAGGTTGTAAATTTATTCAGAAAAGAAATAAAGGCTAAAACTACCATTATTTAGTATTATCAAATTATCTGTTTGAAAAAAATCCACCACAGCTTACAGATCATATCCTGCTACTGTTTCAATTTTGTCACCCATACTGAGTAAAAGTAAGTTTCTGGGTGTGCTCACTTTTAGTGAACACCGAACAATCAGGCTAAACCAGATAAGCTTGTTGACTTCTTTTGGAGCGATGTTACTGTCCGCTCTCAGCAATTACTTTGTTGAGCACAAAGTTATTACTATTAATTAATTAACTATTAATTAATGTAATGCTTCAAACTATAAAAAACAGATCCAAGTTTAAATAACATGGATTTATCATTTAAACCCAAGTGGAGCTGATTCTTTGGCATGACATGGGCAGTTCTGACATGCATATTAATACAGCGCGCGTGCAACTTAACTGTAAATTGTGTCATATGATGAATCAATAGGATTTACAGAGTAAAAATTTGACAACTTCCAGTAAGTCCGCCATGTAATGTTTCTGTGTCTTGGTGCCAAAGAGCAGTCTGGACAGAAATGCTTTGTAATTCTTCACTTTCTTTTGGTCAAAACAAAGTGGTGCAACCTGTACAGTAGCTATTAGTCTAATTTAGGATCAGAACCTCTAAGATGTAGTGTTTTCTGCTTCTAAACCCCTATTTGGTTTAGCCCATATTATTCCTCCAAGCTAGGTGAAAGTGGACTGAGTAAAGTAGAAGGAATACAACAGGTAAATACTCAGCTGTTTGTCTTCTCTCTCTGTGTTTTCAGATATCATGTAGCACTAAAAACCATCCTCTGACATCCTGAGAGTGCGATGACAAGGGATTTTCAGCATGACTACTCCAGCAACTGCTTTGTACACAATGCTAATATGCCATGCTAACAAGGTGCTTGGTTGTGTGTGTGTTATCTGGTTACAGAAAGGATTGTACTTAGGAGCGAGAGAGATGCCACCCGAGGATCATCACTGCAGCTGTCAAGCTTATTAACAATTCATGGTCAGCATGGAAACGCTGTATACAAAGGAGGTCAGGAACAGGAATCTGAACAATGTTTAACAACTACTGCTACAAACAATGATGAAACCACACTAGATGTCTGTAAAGAAAAAAAGGATACAAGTCTCACAAAGAGTAACAGGAGATAAAGCAGCAGCTGCAGTGATAGTAACTTGATGATGACATCTGTACAATAATTATTTCTTTACCATAATAAAATCTTTTTCACGGTACATGGTCTGCTTGTGGACTCCACCCCAGCACTAATAATAGATGGTTTCTTAAAATTTAAACTACTTGTCTGAAACACACTGCTTATTGTTGTAAAAACACTATGCAAAGTATGCATGTAAATATGATCTGGTTGTTGCTCCCTACGTCACTACAAGCCAATGACAGACATTCGTAACATTGACTACAAATTATAAGTAGCTAATTTGAATGAGTGAAGTTCAGTCCAGAAACCATAGAGCCAGGGATTTTCATGGAAATCCTTGAAAGAAAAAAAAGTATGGAAAGAAAAAGTATGGAAAAATACCTGCCAGAACCAAGGACTTTTAGCATGTCTATGACACTGTTTACATGCACTTAAGTAACCCGGCTTTCTCCAGTAAGCTGATTTCCGTCGTATAGATGAGAAACTTGATTACCATAATTGGGGTAGGGAATAAGAGAAACCTGATTTCTCCCAGAGAGAATGTGCTTGTGTGCCTATGTGTATTTGTGCAATCATGTTTTGCTCATTTGCACTAAAATAGAGGTACTTTCACCAAACTCCATTAATGTTAGTTAATCTTACTAAACTGTTTTATATCTTCAAACAAAATCTAACATAAACAAACAAAAAACAAATTTTTAAATGATAATTACATTTTTTAAGGCAAACTGGAGAAAGTATGGAGTAAGAGCTGGAAGACAATTAGCTTAGGTTAGCATAATGTTAGCTAGCTAGGCACGCTCCAGTGTTTTAGCATTTCTAGAAAGCTCACTAATTATTACAATGCATTTTGTTATAAAAATGAAAAAGTAAAACAATGAGAATTTAGAAAAAATCTTTTGAAGGCCTCACATAATAGAATTACTGAAAAGCTAACATGCCCATTGCAGTAAAAACATCCTAGAATTTGTAGTGCATACTGCTCAAATGTATGCAAAGGTATAATGTATTACACTTCATCACCGAAGATGCTACCTTCTGCAAGTCAGCAATGGCTTGTTTCAGATTCTTTGCCTGCTCATATTTCTCCTGCTGGACCATCTCCTGCTTCTTTTGGTCCAGGAGACGGATGATGTGGGCGACTTCAGGGTCTTGGTACATGTCAAAGGCCAGGTCATCCAAGGGGGAGATGGACTCACATTTGCTAGGCAACAAGACCAAAAGACAAGAGTGTTTGAAACATGAAATAAGCTGAAACACTGGTTTCTTCACAATAACACTGACATTCTGTCAGGCAAAAGCTTATTATAACTGTGAAATGTGTGAATACAGACAACAGAATAGCGGATTCAGTGTTTGAGATAATATCATGTAGGATAAATTGCCCATATTTTGCAATTCAAAATTGCACATATTGTGTAATTTCTGATCAAAGAGAAATAACACTGACTGACCCCCAAGAGTGAGACCTGGAGGTGAAATGTCCCTTGGGGGTGGATACATTAAAAAAACGAAGAAAAAAACATTTTGAGATGTGTTTTCTTCTTTGCCACCTGCATTGTCTTCAAATGCATGACCTTGAATGCCTTATTGGTTGCATTCCAGACTAAATGTCTTTCTTGGACAATGTTATTGTCACAAGACAAAGAAACTAGGGTTCAATGGCCTAGCCTCACCCCATGAAGGTCGTGTCCAAGGCAGCTTCCAGCTGGGTACTGTTGAGGTAGTGTTCGATCAGCTGCTCTCTGCTTGGCTGGGGGTAAACAGATGGACAAATTACACAGATGTGCATATATACTCTTGGATTACTGTGCTCAGGAAGACTTGACCATAGTTATCTATTCTCATAAGCACACACACACACACACACACACACACACACACACACACACACAAACCCAAACTGAGTCATTAATCAGCATCTCCAGGCTCAGGCCATATAAAAGGGATTTGTTATCCACTGTATAGCACCAGTATCACCTGAAATGTTAAGTGGACAATCATTATCAGGAAAAGGCATCTACTGATGACATAATTCTTCCAGTACTTCATGGGTGTCAAATCAGCATTTAATATGAAGATAAACTTCCAGGTAGATTAGAGAACAACATAACCAGTAATGAAAACGAACAAGAAGAATATTATACACATATCTAATCATAAAATCCTCCTGCCTGAAAAGAGAACCTACTGTAGAATATTTGCAAAGAAGACAAAATCAGCCAGGCAATGTCCATCAGTTAACCAAAATTACTAAATACATACACAGACATTTT
>JAUMHL010000028.1:7803583-7817850 GCA_032362345.1 Sandelia bainsii
TAAAACTTTATCATCATCATCAAGTCTCGGGGTTCATAGTTGACATTTCCAGTTGGAGAACAACACAATGGAAAATTAAGAGAAAACATTTTTAACTCTGCAGAGCAGATTTCTTAGTATCACTGAAAGTGGAGATTTTGAGGACTGCGTCAAATACAAATACAACCAAAGCTATCACCATGGCCACCACCATCACCTGATACCCCCAGGTGAGAAGACATGTTTGTGTATTGTTTCTTTAAATTTGGATGAACAAACCCATCAAAGCGACACATACTTCCACACCACAGCATCCCTCCACAGGACAAACAGATCAGCATCGTGGTGGAGGTGCTCAGAGTCGGATTAGTGGAGCAACAATAAACAGCTTGTTCACTGGAATCTGTACGAGTATGTATCCTGGCCTTTCTGTGTCTCTGGTTCAGTGTGAGTATGTTTTAAGGTGCAGTCTCTCCTCCAGGAGCTGTCCATCTGCAGGACTATCAGATTACATTTGAGAACTAAAGGCTCCTGTGTGATTACATACTGCTTTCCTTTTGTGTCTTATTGCTACATTCCTGACACTCACACACACGCACACACACACACCATTCAGGTAAACACATGTGCATTAATACATACTTATATACTATCTTTGGAGCAGTGAAAATGAATAACCGCAAACATAAAACACCTATCTGACATAACGTGATCCAATGCACACTGAACTACACTAAACTATAAAATACTGCCTTGCCACCATAACAGGTAAGCTGAAGCATTAACTCTACGGCATAGCCTTAGACTTTATTCGGGGCTACTGCACTGGATTAGTTATTATCATGCTACTTTATCCATACAGTACTATTATATTACCTCAAATGCTGTTTCTGGAAAAGCTGAGACTTTTTCTAAAAATCGAATAAACCGTTTGTTTAAACCTTAATTTATCTGACAAAAGTGCAAAGAAAATGTTTTTCAGCGTTTTCACCAATCAACTTCATTGTATTGTGTAAATGTGAGCAAACTGACTATGAGTCATCTTTGCTTGCAAACTGAGACTGAGCCTTTGGTGGATGCTCATTTTATATCTAATCACGATACCCTTTTTTTGAGAGTGTTGCAGGCATCAAACTGTAAATTTACTTATATGTACAAAATACAATTAAATTGGTCAGTGAAAAAACGTCAGTTGAACTGACAAATTCTTGTTTCGTTTTAGAAAAAGTCTGAACTATTCTTGAAATGGGATTTGTATATTATATTATATTTACAGAACAAATAGCATCAGAACAGGAAAAGGCATCTGTTCAGAAACCAGTTTATGTTTTATGTGGAATCATGAAGAATAATATATATACACACATATAATATATACAGTACAATGTGTTTAACTGTACTTAAATCCCATAACATGCAAAAAGTTTATTTTATTCTGAATCAGTGATGACTGGTGACGAAGCATTAATTCACAAAATTATGATGCACTAGCACCACCTACTGCCATGCAGATGTAAGTTGAGTGAAGAAAGTGCTCACTTACAGTTGTGTTAAAGGCATTGCCATCCAACAAATCTCCCAGAACATTAATGGCAACCAAAGCAACCTGAAATCATAAGCAGATGTTGGTAAGGTGGTTGAATTAAAAAAACCTCAACAAAATCAAACATCAATTACTGTGATTAATGGGTGAGTACTGGGAGTCCAATAGTGGAAAAAGCTGACTGCTGTTAAGAGAATAAGGCTGGTGATATTAATTGAAGGACCAAACATGTATCACTCCACTGCTAAAAATAGTCCTCAGTAACTGCACTATTTACACCTGTCTGAGAAAACTTAGTTAACAACCAGGGTGCCATGTTTTAGTAAATTATTTAGGTAAGAAGAATATAAAATTAGACCATCAGTTTTCAAATCAGCATTATTCAGTGTTTGGAAAATTGCAA
This sequence comes from Sandelia bainsii, assembly GCA_032362345.1. Lineage (NCBI taxonomy): Eukaryota > Metazoa > Chordata > Actinopteri > Anabantiformes > Anabantidae > Sandelia > Sandelia bainsii. Next base: position 7,805,509 of record JAUMHL010000028.1, read on the forward strand.
GTGCAGAAAAGTAGTCATTAAATGTTATAACAAAAACCACACAATTTCTTAATTGTTAGCCTGGCAACAGTGCAGATAAAACCCAGTCCTTCTGAAATTACTCTAAAATTATGGTTATCATTTGGATGTATAATTATTTTACATATTGTACCTATGAGCCACATTATCCACAGTCTTTAAAGTCTCATTTCACCACAACACATCACAATAATAGGATTAAATATTATCTGAGGGGGGCGCTCCAGCCAGTGTTGCTATTGGATACCAGGCTCTGATGGCTAAGTGCTGCTGAGAGCTTCACGCAGCAGTAATCAAGACAAAATAAATACTATGCGTTTCAAACACTGGAGGAAGTTTCATCAATATAAACTAATTACTTCTGGAAGGCAATACAATGCAAGAGCAATATGGTTAACAAACCATAGTTAAAATAAAACAACACATAATCCCAGCGGCTCACAGTTTGTATTAATCTTCTGGACCAGACTAAATTTACAGGCAGTGAAACATCAGCACATCATTACAAACTAACATAGTACCTGGTTGTAGCGATTGTAACGGTTGACGTGGTTCCTATGAAAGGTTATTCTCAAGTATGTTCCAACTGCATCGACATGGACTGACTTCAGCTCCCGAGCTTTGAAGCCTGTCTTCTCATTGTCTGACAAAGACACATACCTGCGGTGAGAGTAGTTAGACCTTTAAGTTCAGCTCTTTTGCTGAGATATACAAGACATAGAAGATTAAACGCATACTACACCTAATTACATTTTAACTCATGAGCAGACAAATCCAGTACACAGCATTCGTCATCACTTGAACTATGATCTATACTTGAATTTGTGTATACTACAACACCCCATTAACCTAATGTTCTAGCTAAAAGACACCATTATTTTAAACTATATTTTATTGTTTTATTATGACCTGAGTCCGATATTTCGTTCTTTCATGTTTCAGGTGAGAATGACAATAAAGTATCCTTGTATCCTTGTTGCATTCAAAGAATGTGAGACATAACTGAGCCTAGCTAAGTCAGCAGTCTCACCCGAGTCTGCGAAGCTGCCCTGGAAACCCTGCGGTACTAGTTTCAGGAAGGGTGTTGCCAATGTGGAACTCCACCTTGGTTGGGATAAGGTACTGATGAGCCAGCAGCTGCAGCTTCCTCACCCTACTTCTCTCCACCAGCTGGAGGGTGATGTGCTGAGGGTAGGAGCACTGCCTGCAGAATATTTGAGGCACATGTTTTTCAAAAATTTAAAGACTTATGAGTGATCTAAGAAAACAAAAAAAAGGTTTCGTTATTGCAGCTTAAGAAGGTTTGAAGCACTGTGTTTATGTACCTGCTGGATCTCCAGCCATTGACTGTAGGCGCATGGACCATAAGTTCCTTGGCGCTGAAGTTGTCCTCATGGCTTGAAGAGTTGACCACAATAAATCCTATCTTCCTGGGCATCCCTCTGATAGACACTGACAGAACACAAATACAACATTTTATTTTATCTTTTATATCTTATATTTAATATCTGAATGCACAGGGTCATTCAAGTATTAACAACAATAAATATAAACATTATTTATTTTTTAGGCCTGGACTATCTAATTTGTTAAATTATTATTTTATTTTTTTTATTTATCTTTATCTCCCATTACTGATATACTGTACTGCTAGGTACTGAAAACTTGGCATTTGTCCAGTTTACTTATTCTTTGGTCAGATGAATGTACTAATATTTGAGTATATTTTGTGTAGGCCTGTTTTCAACAGCTGAGAACTTGGTTTCTTCTACATAAAAAAATATTTTGTAGAAACAAATGTGTATAATTCTTAAAAGAATGCAGTGAAGATGGTATAGTTTAGAAATCACAACAAAAGTAATCTCAAGACACTTTACAGTGTAAGGTTTAAGACCTTACACAATATAACTATATACAGAATTATGCAGAAAACCCAACAATCCCACTTGAGCAGCACTACGTGACAGTGGAGAGGAAAACTCCCTTTAAAGGAAGAAACCTCCAGCAGAACCACGCTCAGGGTGGGGGCGGCCATCTGCATCGACCGGTTGGAGTGTGTGGAAAGAGGAGATGGAAAAGACAAGCAGGCAACAGGAGAACAACAACAACAACAAGCAGCAAACAAGATACAATATCAGTTATTCACTGATACAGCTAAAAAATGTATGTCACTTCACTGGTTTGGAAAGAACAGAATAGAAAACAACACCAGCCATCAATAAAAGAATGACATTAATGATTTTAAACAACCTTTGGTTTGATATCAGTGTTAAATTCAGTATTATTTCATCATTTGCACCATGTGTGCTGAATGTCAGATGCTGTGAGTAACGTTATGCCGACTGCAAGAAGCTTAAAAGATTTGTTGTAGGATTTACCTCTGCGTTTAATTATAAGTTATGTACGTCAAGACAGAAAGTGTTAAACCGCATGAAGTTTGACGTTTGGTTTTCTTCAGCGTGTATAAACTATCCTAGACGACCCTCTTGGACTGAACTGAAGTCCTTTCTTGCTCACTTGAACATGTTGGACAGAGAGGGGGGCATTAGCTAACTGTTAATTACTCCATAAGCCAACATAGCTAGTCTTACAGCACTTGTTATTTTGACCGTGTAAAACTCAATAAGTGTCCTGACAGCTTTCATTTGTTATGCCCTACGTGTTGTTGATATAGAGTTTAGAGCAAATAGACGATTTCTTGCTCGTATTTCGAAGATATCTTACCACGAACATCACCGTAATGTTGACAGCTCGTAGTCCCATCTCATCTCCATAACCACCGCTGACAACAACCACAGCGCACATTCGCTGTGGCGAGACTGTCGTCATTCGCAAAGGATTGTGGTTAATGTAGTTTGACGAGCGATTTTTTGGACAGTAACGGTTGTTTTTAAGCTAACTTTACCGGGACCCACTTTGGTTGTATTATGCTTCTACAGATATCTTGTGACAATGTCAACATAGACAAACATTTAAAATACATTTTCTAAAGCGTTTTCACAACTTCTTCCTGGTCGTCACTGAGAATTGGACAAAGCGGCCATTAATAGCGGTGCTTCTACAGGAAGTACACATGTTATCTCCAAAATAAAGGCCCAACGTGTAGCGGTACTTCAAAAACCTTTGGATCCTACGTTTTTGCAGTAGTCACATCATAGATTTCACAGACAAAATACAGAATACATAAATGCATGCATACAGCATGTTGCTAGTATAACATCACTATTATATATAGCATAACATCACTATTGAATGCACTGTCTGGCACTTCTGTCCAATGCACACCTCATTTTCCATTCAGATTTTTATTTTATTTTTTATTACTGTCTTATTATTTTTTCTTTATATAGTGTCTTCTATGAGCAGACATCAACTGGTTCAAGGCAAAGCTGAAGTTCTTTGAATATGGCCAAAAGGAATAAGCATTTATTTTGAAAACAAAAAACGGAAGTTAAATGTTTCATGTGCCTTTGTGAGTTTCACAACATCTCTAGCAGGTCTTTAGCAGCATGGGTGACATGGAAACGTGGCCAGAAATAGCAAAAGCAGCGACAGAGAAGAGACGTGAATTGGTTTTGCAGGGTCCTGTTATCGACAAGAGAATTTCTTCCAGTGGGGGACTCACCACCTCCATTTATTCACTCACTTTACTGAATTATCTGGAGGTGAGTCAGTGTCCGAGTTTGACAGAGATCCACGAGGACATCCAACATCTGACAAACCTACAAAGTCTCGTCCTGTGCAGGAACAAGCTGGCCTTCATCCCAGATGTCATCGGCAACCTGAAGTCCCTGAAGGTCCTGGATCTTTCAGTCAACAACCTCAGGGTTTTGCCAGAGGCCATCGCCCAGTTAAGAGAGCTAAACACCCTTAATGTGAGCTGTAACAGCCTGGAGGTCCTGCCAGAGGGACTGAGCCAGTGCACCAAGCTCTCCACCATCAACGTCTCCAAGAATCACATTACCACTTTCCCCGCTGATCTCTACTCTGAGCGGCTGGATCTCCTCAGCACGTTGGTGGCCTCAGACAACTCAGTCGAAGAGCTGAGTGGAGATATTTACAAGCTAGCTGCCCTGAAGGTGGGTCAGATTTCACTCCAGTTGTTGCTTAACACCAACCTTGCTATAAACAATGCAACACAATCCTAGTTGTTGTTAATACAGTTTTGAATTCGGCATATATCCAATATACCGATGAGTTATTACAGGTCGTTAAATCATATTTAATTCTCTATCACAACGGAACTGTGTGCATGTGGGTGGATTAAAACTATGCCGAAGTCAAGAGGAGCTGTCGCCATTAACCGTGTATATGTTTAAGAATATATAGTGAGATTTTTAATTTGTTACTATGCAATGTTGCACTAAATTTGCAGATTCTTAAACACAGTCTGGCTGGTAACTTCTACAAAAGAAACTGGCAAGTAATGTATGTATCTACGCCAGTTTAAATGTCACATACTATTGTCTTATTTGTTGCTGTGCTTTCTTTACAGTACACTTTGGCAGTGGCCTGATGCTCTTTTCCAAAAAGCCAAACTGAATTTCTATCTTTCTGTCCTCTTCCTGTCTGCCTTCCAAGGTGCTTGATCTCTCCAACAACAAACTGAGTGAGATCCCCTCAGATCTGAGTGACTGCCCCAAGCTAAAAGAGATCAACTTCAAAGGCAACAAGCTGAGCGACAAGCGTCTGGAGAAGATGGTCAACGGTTGCCAGACCAAGTCCATCCTTGACTACCTCAGGGGTAAAGGAAAAGCAAGACAGGGGGAGGACAGAGGTGATGCTGACAGTGGACGCAACACAGATAAGAAGAAAAAGCAGCAGCAGAGGAAGAAGAAGGAGAAAGGGGCAGATGAACAGGATGAGGTAGAGGAACTGAACAAGATGGTGGTGAGGATTCTCCATGTTTCAGACGCTCCTACAGCGATCACAGTAAAAGTGAGCTCAGAGGTTAAGGAGGTCCGGCCATACTTGGTGTGTTGCGTGGTCAGAGGCATGAATCTCAAACCTGGGAATGCTCTAAAACGTTTCCTGATGGCTCAGGTGAGATTACAGACTTCAGAAGGTGGCGTACATCAAACTAATTTAAAGGTGTTCTGATAACATAATAAGTGTGCAGTGAAGCCATGACTTAACCTGTTGTGTGTGTTTTTTTTCTAGACAAAGCTTCATGATGATTTGTGTGGCAGAAGGACCATTGCAACCATTGCAACTCATGATGTGCAGCTTCTTAAAGGTCCCCTGGTCTATGACGTCAAACCACCTACCCAGCTGAAGGTATGCTCGCGCTGGATAATTTGTTCAGGCAGTAGAAATCTCTCCTTTGCAGTGAGCAAATCACATTAAGTTTGTTTACGTTTCTGTGTGGTACATTGTAACTATCCTTGAAAAGCTTTAAAGCAGACATCTGAAGATCACACGTGCCTATAATGTCTGTTAGATTGTGCCGTTGGGTCGGAAGGAGATGACAGCGGTTGAGCTGATAAGACACCTTCAACTGGAAGCTGATGAGCTGAGGAAGCAGAAGAAGAGGCAGAACGTCACTGGCCTCCACAAGTCAGTGCAACACACGACACTTCCATACAGCTTTAGCTTTATCTCTGCAGGTTCTAAATATGTTCTGAAACATATATTTGTTAAGAGGTGCTGTCAACATCATTGCAGAACATCCTTGCAGTAATGCAGAGATATTTGCTTCTAAATGTTTTAACGAGGCTTGACCATTCAGCGAATGTCGTCAATTCTAATTTAGTAGACGTTACCAAAGTAAACTTTAGTTTACAGTTTTGCAGCTTTTTATTTACTCAGATTTGGTAATTATTAATACCTGAAGAGCTGTGCAGAGTGTAGCAAAGCATAGCAGATGGAAGAGCATAGCGAAGCAGGGAACTATCAAAATGGATTGCTTTTGAGTCTCATGCTAGTGCTAGCTCTCTAAAAGGAGAACATTCTTTGGTTAAACTTATTTTCAAATAAAATACAGCTCACCATACAATATTTCTAATATTGCCAAAAGTCTGCACACTACAGAATCTTGACTGTTTGGCAGCTGACAACCCTGTCAGACTTTACTCTACAGTATAAACTGCTGTTTATTTGCCTAAGACCTGATGTATCTGTCAACTAGTCCATTAGTCATTTTATTTTTCACAGATACCTGCAGCTTTTGCAAGGAAAAGCATTCTATCCCTGCCTCGTTGACGCTGAGGAGCATGTGATCTCCTTCCCACCAATCACAAACAGTGAGAAAACCAAGGTGTGTCTATTTTTTCCTGTTTACAACAACTGTGTCTATATGTGCTTGCTTATTGTGGAGTTGATGCTGACAGAAAAAAACGGTGAATCTAATAACATATCTAAAGTATGTCAGCTAATTGTGTGCCACAGTCTTACTGTAACTCACAGTGATATAAAAGAAATATTGACATAAACTGATATAATCAGAAGATTGTACTTTACAGATCAAGAAAACAACCAAAGAGTTGTTCTTGGAGGTGACAAGTGCGACCAGCCTGCAGACGTGTAAAGATGTTATGGACGCTCTGATTGTAGTAAGCTTTACTTTTTCACCGCTCTCTCTCTTTCTTCACCTCTTTTTGTCTGTTATTAACACTGTCAGGGGGTAACGTGGAAGTGAAACTCAGTTTATCAGATATTTTATGAGCACAGTTGACTTGTTGTCCAGGAGGTGGCACTAGAGGAAAGCCCATGGAAAGTTCAGTGCTCAGTAAACTTAAAGGATGACTGCACCAATTGTCATCGACATGTTGATATACTTAAAACCTCATTCAAGTTGATGTTGTTGTCTCCAACTAGATATTTGACAAAAAAAATATTTATTTTGAGTTTCTAGTGTTCACAGTGGAAAACTGAGTGTACTGGTAATGCATTCTCCCCCAAAACATAAATCGCATTGTATGACAAATAGTATGTAGCACACACTGAATAGAATAAGTATGTTGTATGTATTTGGGACATGTCATGTTACTCATTCTAAGAAATTAAGTGCTAAAGTGTATTGAAGTCCATCTCGTAAGTGCAAAAATCAAACCACACACAGCCATTTAAACGCTATGTCTTGTTTCATCACAGAAAATGGCAGAATTGAATAAGTTCACAGCAGAGCATCAGGAGGAGGCAGGGTCAGATGGGGAAGGGGACTGCCCACAACAGCAAGTCACCAGTAGAGAGACCTCCAGTGAGCTGATCGTCCAGCAGGTCCGAACTGTCGACCAGGATGGGAACTTGAAGGTCGTCTACCCATCGAAGACCGACCTCTCTAAAGACATCAGCAACTTGACAGTCATTTGGTAGTCGTGCTGTGGATAATTTAACAATTATCTACAACAAGTAATTTAACGGGTGTTGTCTGTTGATGAATTTAAAAGCTTCTCATTCATGTACAGCTTTTAGAACCGCAGGTAGTTATACTAGAACAAAAGCTATGTTTCCTGAAAGCTTCCCATCACCATTACATACTATATGTTCAAATGTCATTACTTCTGTATCATTTACTAACTGAAGACCGCTTGTCTGTTGGTAAAATTAAATTTTGTTAACTCACACTGACTTCAACTAGAGCTGATCACTTATCTATAATATTGGAATATTTTACATACCACAACATTCTTTAGGTTTGTATTTACCTTGTTACAGCATTTGTAGCTACAGTTGGTTGTGCTACACACTTCTTCTTCCATAGAGTCTGGGAACTAAACTGCATCACTACAGCAGTTGCTGATCTGAACTTTTTCTGTGTTCTGCAGGCAATTTAGGGAAGGCATTCATGCATATTTTGAGCATATTAAAATCTTTTTCAATTTCTCATCTTAAACTTTTTTTCTGAGAACTTTCATTGACTCATTTGGGAACAATATTTCTCCACTGTTAGGTTCCACAACATTTTTTCTTCTAGGAAAAAGTTAAGTATAGTCAACAAGTTTATATATTATACACTATTCTGAAAACTTGGCTTTTGTACTTACTAATTTAGTATATTTTGCTTTACTTTTAACAGCATTTCTACATTGTTATTGCTACTAAGATGTGGGTACATAATGTGCAACACTTGAAGAGGATAACGAGTGGAGCCTGATTTTCTGACTGTTTTTAGTGTTTAATATACTGACTCACATTACAAAAATACCATGAGGTGAGTTATGCTGAATCACAGATTGAAAAACTCAGTACATGCGTTTACACAGTGTTGCTGTCTTCTCATTTTGGTATTTTTTTAAAGAAGACAACACAGACTCGTTCACGACCCGTTTAAATCACCACTCATATCGCTCACATTTCTTTATCTTTAAGGTTGACTGACTGTAGAGTCTTCTCCTCAGGAGTATGTGTGCTAGCAGCTAAAGTCTCAATCTTTGAGACTAAACTTGAGTTATTATTTTAAAATAACATACCCTGGTGACCCTAGACTTTCAGTAAGACTAAGAAATTCTGAGTCACTGCTGTGGAGTTGAACAATCTGATATCCCTGATCTCTTAGGATCCAAAAAGCCTGCGTTACATAGCAAAATAATCAAACCTAATCACAAACTGATAAGACACATGTTGGTGATTTAATGTATTTTATTGAATGTATGTTGTGAGCTTATTGTAATCGCAGTGTGTTTACACAGTCTCTTCTTCAGGGATCACAGGATCTACAAAAAGACAAAAGATTCACTTCATTTAAGTTAATTGTTAACACCTTAAAATTTTTATCACATGGTTATTTGAGCAGGTACATAGACAAACCTCTGTAACACTGCATTTCCCCTAACCTATACTGTTATTTCACTCATGTCTACCTCTGCACATATGGACAACAGCTTCCATGCTGAAACAATTCTAACTAGCCTTTAAGCTACTTACATTCACAATTATAAGCCAGCTCCAGGTACTTGTAAGTTCTGATGCAGGGGTCTCCAAACACAGAGTTGCTCGCCTTGATGGTACAGCTGTTTTTCCCATTGCAGCTGTAGAGGCAGAGTGATATGGGTGGATACAGACTTACAAAATTATGTGCATAAAAAGCTTTAAAAATCTGGTCACAGGTAAAAGCAGATAGCATCATGCATTTGCATTTATCAGTGTAATACATCATGATTTGATTTCCACGGCCTTCAGTCTGAGTGCAAATAGATAAAGTGTGAGAAACTGTACCTTTCAGCAACCTTAGTGGTGGGGTTTGAACAGTTAGTATTTTGGATCTCAGAGGCAATCTGTTGGTAAGAACATATGGTCTGGTCTTGGCGTCCATAATCAGCACTGAAGACAGATATAACCTGCCCTTCAGCTGATTAAGAGAACAGGAAGAGTTGGAGGTAAAGAGCAAACAAATGTAGCTTTGAGCGTTAGATTATCAAAGGAGCAAATATGATACCAAGATGAGTGCTGTGAAAAAATTGCAATACACTAGATACACAAAGATAATAAAATGTGGGCTTACCACACTGCAGGTGTGCCAGAGAGTGCTCACATATCACACGGTGAACTGTCAAAATAATGGGAATCACATTAAACATGCATGAATGCATGCATGCCTTAACCCCAACACCAAGGTGATGCAAGAACTTTACCGTTCTTCAAATCAGATCATACCGATTAAAACTGAACAGAACATACAGTAAGTGTAGCCCACTGCTGACTAACAGACTCCATGGCAACATTAATGTTTAATCACCTAAAGCACAAGAAGTCATAATACTATAAATAAGCTAAGTGAAAATCAAACTGATTCATTTAACAGTTCTGCGACTTTGCTTCAGACTTACTTATTGGGAGGCAGGTGTACGTGGTCTGCAGATACTTAAAGGTGCCATTGCAGGGATCGGCTACTAAGACAGTTGCAGTCAGCTCACACACCCTTTTTCCATCACACCTGCAGGAACAAAATGAAGACTAAGATTCAAGCAGAATCACAACAAAACTAAAATCAAAACATAATCTTTCTGCTTGTTACTTGGACTAAGACAAATCTGTGACCATTATTCTTGACTACGCCATGTCACTGCAGCGAACTGATTCACTTAAAACATGTGGTCATGTAGAGAGAGACTAGAAAGACAGTCCAATATATAAAGTGTGTACCGTCTTTTGATGACATCCAAAACACCATCCAGAGAGCACTGTGTGTTCGAAATCTTTTGTTGAGATTTTCCTTCACTGCAGGTCACACTGTCTGCACGTCCATACAGTGCTGTCTGCACACTGATCACGCCAATATCTGTTCCACAGCAAAGAGGTCATAATCAGAAAAAAAGACAGAATTGAACATTCTTGCTGGTTATGTTTTAAGTAAATTAAGGCAATTTATTCTGTTCACTTAACATAGCAAAACTATTTTTTCATTAACCAGCCAAATTGTAAGACACAGCTTTTGCTGTACAGTATGTCAAAAACCTGTATCATTCTCAGGCCACCTTATAGACCAAGCAAACCACCACTTTAGTCAGTAAATGTTAGCACTGCTGTGAAACAGTGTCATACCACAGCTCAGGTGATGAACACTGCTGTCTTCACAGGTGGTAACTGTCACAGTGGGGACACCTAAAAGAAACAGAGGTTATATGAACATTTGTAAAGTATTACTAACAGAGTAAGACACAAAGATACATGGGTAAAATATGTATTCAAGCACCCTTACACATATTTTAAACACAAACTGATCTTTACCTGCACTTACAAGCAGACACGTTGCTGCCAGCACTGAAAACATACAGTAGAGAACAGAGATTTGGCAAATTTTATATGCACCACATATTTTTCTACTGTGCCTGCCTTTAGCTAATTTCGCAAGATAACTGTTATTTTACCAAATCATAATCTTGAATTTCCTAAAGTCATATTAACATTTTTTTTACTCACAGATCGTAGCGCTGAAGCAGAGCATGTTTTCACAGAACCCAGGAGGCTAATCGGTGAGACTGATGGTAACTAACAGACACGCTCTGTATTTATTCATTTGGGTGTGGGGTGGTCTGCATCTTCAGTACTGTATTGTGCAAGACAAAACCAGGCCTTGCTCCAGTGGCCTCTATCCAACTATGTGCAAAATGGTTCCATGAAGTTCAGCAGACAAAGAACAGGCTGGAGGAGTTTAAAACTTTGATCTGATACTGTCACATAAACAGAGAAAGTAAGGAAAAGATCTCAGAGGAGAAGAAGTTTCATAGAAGATTAGCTATTTCTACTTATTATTAGATTAGTTATGGCAAAAACTGGAATTTCTAAATACAACACTCTGTAGTGTAGTGTAATTGTTGTCATATTTGGATTATACTTGTGTATGTGTTACATGTAACTGACAAAGCTAAATTTATCTCAGTAACTGTTCCGTCTGGTCACTATTAACAGCATTTTGTATGTGTGTCAGACTATGAAATTATGTTTATATTGTACTATATGGTTAAACTTAACTCACCAGTCCTATGTCTCACACCTACATTTCCTTGACTTTAAAGTTGACTAAATACTTAGTTTATGTAGAAGAGGAGACTTAACAGGGGCTCCAGTTATTATGCAATTGCAAAGACATGCTCCTTGTTAAAACTGACCCAAAAATAATTTAATGGTTGTTTGTAATGTGTCCTTCCTGGAACACTTTTCTTATCTCTGGACGTCCAGTAAGATGGGGAAATGTTGAGTCACTGCTGTGAAGCTTAACGGGAATCTGATATCACTGACCTCCTAAGATTCAAGAAGCCTCATAGCACAATAATCAAACAAGAAACATGTTCCCTTTTGCAGGGAGTTAGTTAGTCAGTTACAGATTCCGCGAGAGGCTAACTGAAGAATAAGAGCGACGTTATATGGAGTCTTACATGTTGTCATGTCAAAGTTCCTGAAACACAAAGGCTACAGGAAAGACCCATAAAAGTAGTATAGTGATGTTTGTGTACCATGGCTTGTCTTAGGGTTGTAGTGATAGATGCATCTGTTTAAAATGTTTGTGCTGATGTGAAGTGAAAGAAATATACATAATAGAACCACTTCTAAATCCACGGAGACCCCTGGTGGTAGTGGAGTGAACCAAAAGTTTCACTGAAGGTATCTGTGAGCTCGCGAGTATTCTCTGACTCTGTGACTGGAGTTTTAACTACTGAGAGACGAGGAAAGCCATTCATTATGTAGAAGCTGTGCTCTCACCAGAATGTTTAGGAGCTGTGAGCACAAGCCAGATCAGTTCAGCTGTCGTGTTTGTCATCTTCACACATTAATGGATTCAGACATACACTACTCACAAAAAGTTAGGGATATTCGGCTTTCGGGTGAAATTTCAGGATGAACCTAAACTGCACTATAACCTTTACAGGTGAACTTAATGTGACC
>JAUMHL010000028.1:7833231-7891730 GCA_032362345.1 Sandelia bainsii
TTGAACGGAGAGCTGCTGTAACATGCCAAAATAATTTCCCTCTGGGATTAATAAAGTGTTTTGAATCTTGAATCTTTGAAACCAGTTCGTCATTGATGATAGCAGCCTACGCCGTCATTGACAAGTCGTTAGGTTGTGTTTGGTCGATCATGCCTCAGTATTTTGAATAGTAGTGCATCCTTTGCCAACTTCTTTCTTCTCAGTGTCTGTTAGGTCTCCTTTCCTACCTAGTTTGCCAGCAGCAAAAAGCTGCCTAATAACCATGCGCACCAGAATACAACTAGACCACCTGGAAATCTACAGAATGAATACTGAGATTTACTGGGTTTGGTGATAGATTCTGTTAATCAGAATACAGAATTGCCTAATAATTATGCACACAATGTATCTGGATACTGTTGGATACCTTAATCTGGCTACTGCTACCTACCTAAACATTTTACTGTATCATTTATACTATTGTGTATATATTGTTGTGTTATTTGTGATTTTGTATAACCACAAGACTGGTAGCACTCAGTATTATCTATGTAAGTCTTTATACTAGTTGGTGTAATTTTAACTACTCAACAGAGCCTGAGAAAGTGGGATATAATAAGCACTATGTTCGACCTTTCTCCTGGAGCATTAACCAGAATGTCAGAGACACTAGTGACCTATAATCTAGTGGAGAGACGTGTTCGCTTCAGCAGCTATGCTTGAATCGGAGTATGTGAATTTCAGAACATGGCCCACACACAGATATGGTTTTTGCCCACTTTAGGGTGTCTTTTCATTACCCAAGTTAATGATCTGCTAATTGTATTAAATATATACAGTCATGCAAAGGTTTAATTTAATGTGTGTTTTTTTTGTGTGTAAAAACATAATACAAATCATCTGATCGTAGCGGTTAGCTTGTAGGGCCACTTTTAGCAGCAATAATTTTGGGCCTTCACTTATGCACAGCTCTCTTAAGGTCTCGCTACAGCTTTACAATTGGGTTGAGATCTGAACTTTGACTAGGCCATGTAAATGTGACATTCTGTGCACTGAACAAGACTCAAAGCTGTAACTGCTGTCAAACAAGATTCTACAAAGTAGTGAATTAAGGTTTTACACCAGTTTTTCGGTTTTAAAACATGTTTTCACTTTGTCATTATGGGTAATTAAGGGTAGATTAGTGGACAAAGATATTTATTAATACAAATTAAATCTAGAACACTTCTGCAAAACTGAAAGAGTAGAAAAACTTCATGAAGCAACTGTAGGTATGTTTATCAAATCCAGTGCCCAATAATAACTTAAGTCTAACACTTTTGTTAATTTTTATTTCTCATTTTGCACTGATAGTAGGGATAACTAGTAATGCAGAAAGCATCTTAATTTCCATTATGCAGAACTGGCTTAGCTTTTACAATAATGTAAGGATGCTAATGAACATGTTCTTCCTTCCATGATTCCTCAAACCGAGAAAACAATGTAGGAAATATTAACAATTCAGTTTGTTTCATGTATTAATTTGAGGAAGGTTAGGGTTTAATCATTGCTCCACACGAATATGGTGTTTTTGTTAGTTGTCATTTTTTTGTCTCTCCTACAAAGCGTCAGATGTTATATTTTTAAATTCTTTATTGGTCTTTTCCCATTTACACAGACAAATTGAAAGCTTCTGTGCTAGAATGGAAATTTTGTCAGGTGCGTGAGACTTGTATTTATGTGTGCACATTCAGTCACGCTTAGGTATCAGTCTCTCTTTCCTATTTTCTTGCACTCTCTGACTCTGTATTAAAACCAGTGAAATGCAATGTGTATTTTCCTATTTGATTGTTGATTATCTGTGTCCCTGCTGCTGAGACGTTGATATTGGACATGCTTTCCTAATTGTTGCAGAAATCCATGGTGTTTTTTGTTATGTCGTTAGGTGTTTGTGTTTTTATTTGAGGTAATAGTGCCTTGACAAGTTCCAGTGAGTGTTTAGTCAAAAGGAAGTCACTCCCTTCCTCTCAGAGTGGATTTGACCCTCACGAAACTTCTTGGCTGACACTTAAGTGTATGTGTGAGAGATCTAGTGTGTTTGTGTGTGGTTTGTGCATTTAGTATCATGTGAAGAGTTCCTCTGCTTGTGTTCAGTTTTAATTACTGGAGCCTCAATGACTGTATCCTGTGTTTGTACCTGTGTTTGTATTTTTGGCTTTATGACATCGGGTGTGCATGAAAACCCTGCTGGCACGATATGGGTGTGTGCTGGATGGCTGTGGTTTCCATTCCACTTAAATTGGGCATATGAAATGGCACATGGCGCCTGTGATGACATGAATTCATGAGTGGGAAGTCAACAAAATGACACATGGAGAATGGTAAATGAGAATAGTTTGTATGTTGTAGATAGTTTGACAACACTGAATCCAAACATAAGATATTCAGATATTAATGAGAAATATTTTGAGGTTGACATTTCATTCCTTGATCATTAAGTAAAATCATGATGGAATATAATTAAATAGGCCAGTATAACATCACATTTCATATGGTAGTGGCCTGGTATATGTGCTCTTTGGGACTGTTCAATAAAACAATAATAATTTTAATGCATTCCCTTTGTGTAACTTGAGCAGAGACATGTTCGTAAATAATGGAAACAAACATAAGTTTATTTGGAATTTGTCCTTTGTACCCCACCACATTGAATTTGAAATGAAACATTCAAGATGTGAGCAAAGTCAACACTTTCAGCTTTAATTCAAGGAGTTTGACAAAACTCTGGAATTAATCATTCAGTAATTACAGCTATTTTCATACACACACCTCCATTTTTGTAGGCGAATAAATAATTGAGCAGTTGGCCAACAAACAGTTGCATATACTATATTCTCTGCTTAGATTCAACCAATGTTGCAAAACTGATAGGATGCTGCTTCATGCAGCAGAAGTTACCGAAGAATTTCTTATGGTAAAGAAATTGCATGTTCTTCACTGGCCAAGTCAGTTATCTGACCTCAACCCAGTAGAGCATTGTTTTCACTGACTGAAGGCAGAAAGACAGTAAAGACCTGGCAAAGCATCACGAGGGAAGAAACTAAGCATTTGGTCATGTCAATGGGTTTCAGACTTCACACAGTCATTGATTGCAAAGATTTTTCATCCAAGTAATAAAGGCAGTCCTTTTTTTTGGAATTATGTTAGTTTATTCCGTTATTTATGAGCCCCCAAAAGTGTGTGTGTGTGTGTGTGTGTGTGTGTGTGTGTGTGCGCGAAAATAGTTGTAATTCCTGAATGGTTAATGCCACACTTGTCAAACCCCCTTGAATCAAATTCACTGTGGTGGTGTACAGAAGACAAATAAAAAAAACTATATGTGTTCCATTATTTATGGACCCAAATTTAAGTGTCTAGTAACAATCAATTTATCACAGCTACTCAAAGTTTTCTGAAATTTAAATAAAAAGGGCCATGTTTACTGATATGATGGACACTGCTGACCTTTCTCCCTTTGCCCTGCTCCCTTTATTTTACACATCACCAATCCATTCACATTGATACCTGGACAGATACAGGAGAATACTGCTGGGTCTTAAGTGGCAGCTTTGAGATAAGAACTCCTCAAGCTTTTTCTAATGATGTCTATTTTAGCCGGGATTAGATTGTGCGCATACATACACACTCACTCTCTCTCCTGCAGATCTATATCTTTAACCTCAGTGTCTCCTGAGTCTGACACTGCAGTTAGCCTGACATCCTGAGCTCTCAGACTTCAACTAAATCCATTCATTAATTTGACTGAAACTACACTGTGGGATTTAAATCCATTAATTCTTCCTTGTGAAATAATCCCTGTCACTTCAGTTGGGAAAAGAAATCCAAGCAGGGTTGGGTTGTAAGGCAAAAGTCTCGAAAAGATAATACAAGTTAAAGTTAAAAAGGGAAAGAGAAGAATGTTTATGTAATGTTCTTTGGAATTTTCCTCTCCTGTAATCCCACATCCTGAGTTGGTTAAATTAACTGTAAAATCAAACAGCCAGAGTCATATCAGTATCTTAGTTTGACTCTTGTAGAGAGATTTGAGTTCAGTTAAACAGTGTAATTAAGAAAATCCATGGGCTTTACTGGAGCAGTAATTTTAGGCACAAGTAAGTCTATACTTGTTGAAATATTGATGTGCACTGATGAGTAGACGTCATAAAGGCAGCATAGAACTGAAAATTGATTTAAGGAAGATAACAGTCTTCATGTGTAAGTACTCAATGTGCTGATTAAAAAAAGAAATCACTTCCTGCAGTGATCTAGTTAATTTCAAAGGTATACATTGACCAGTTTGCAGTTAACAATACTTTTATCAAAACCTTTACAAGGTCTTATAAATAACAGTGGAAAAACAGCCAGACAAGCATGATGCACAATTATAAATTGCACTGATTTTGCATTTTGGGTATTGGAAAAAACTTTATTTATGTACTTTATTTATTTATATATTAGTTCTAAATGAAAAAGGTCACAAATCAAAAGACTTGCATTTGTTTGGATGGAAAAAATTATAATATAATGTTCCCAAGACAAACTAGTCACCACAAAACTCAAATTGCTCAGCTTTACCATTTTCTCTCTGATTCGTCAATTCAGTCAAAACAGGAAGTAGTTGCTTTGCTTTCAGATGTTATTATGGTGAGGTCACTTCCCGTCTGCCGCAGTCTCCAGCTTGTTTTTATTCTCAAAGACATGTTGAAGATAGATAGTAAGAGATGGAGGAAAATGCTCAGGTGTGATTCACAGTATGTTACTTCCTCATTAAATCTTATTAAAAGACAAACAGTCATAACTGGATAACTCTGATGCAAACACTGTAGGTGGCTGCTGAGCCAATAACCTTATAAATTGTGTCTCTACAGACCTAGTTTTGAATTAAGTCTACCAGTCTGAACCAGCAATATACTAAACACTGTACCAAACAAAAGACTGACTGATTATGCAGTAATTTATCTTCACATATAAGAGAAAATATAGTCCAAAGAATTTTTGGTTTTATTTTAATTTTAAAAACCATCATCAGCAGATAGGTGGGAAGGAAACAACCAAAAACAACATACATAGTGATAAATCGTTTATCTGAATTCAACAAATTTGGCAAAGTGACTTATTTAACCATATTTCCTGCTTCTGTTTCATGTTTCTTCATATTCAGCTCCTGTTTTGGAGTCACCATTTTCAGTGTGAGCCAAACACCTTTTTACTCAGTCAAAGAGTGACTTTGAGAGTGCCGCAACATCAGCCCATAGAATTTGGGACAGAAATTCTTGCAACTTTGAACTCATCATTTTCCATACAGCACCATCATCAGTTAAATGTAGTGGTTTCAGAAAGACTCATTTTATTGTTTTGTATATTTTATTTTAAATGATAGAAATGCACTTTTAATCTGCAAATTTTGTAAAAAATATATTTCATATCTCATTATTCTGACAGTTAAAGCTTTGAGTCTTATTAGGGTTTCATTAGGTCCATCTCTTTATATATGCCTCACACACCAGGATCTGAACAGTTTCTCCTCGCAGAGACTAGTTGAAGTCTGGGTTTTGGTGGGACACTAAAGGACAGTTGGAGATTTGTCCCTAAGCAATTCCGGTGTTGTCTTAGCTGTATACCTCAGGTCAGTGTTGTGCTGAAGGGTGAACTGTCACCCTAGCCTGAGTTAGGATGCAACAGAACAGGTTTTCTTTAAGGATGTCTTTGTTTGGCAGTATTCAAACTTGCTTTAATGACCTGTCTCCTTGTTTCTGCTGCTGAGAAATCTTCTTGTTTTCCGTGAAAACATACATGAAATGATTCTGGATTGTAGGCAAAGCAAAATGAGTATTACAGCTTTTGCTTCTTTAATCAGCACAACAGAAGCTACCACTGAAACACTACAGTTTTGATGGTAGTGTAACACAAAGCACAGCCTCACAGGGCTGCTAGCGTGGCTGTAGATTGTTAACTTCCTCTAGAGAAGCACTCTTTCTTTTGTTTTTCCCATTCATTTTTATTCCTTTGTTGCCTCCTGTAAAGCTGTCGGCAGGCTGAGAGACCGTCTCCCCTCACTCTCTTCTGTATTTGTTGTACAAACCACAGATAAAGGGGTCAAACACTAAGCTGGATTATTTCACTCAGTGCTGAAGACATTTTCTTGTTTCATCTTTTCCTTCCTTGGAGTTATTTTAATATATTTTTAGATACTTTTCACTTTATTTTCACTGGCCTTTCCGAAACTTTCTTTCCTTTCATTTTATTTCCCTTCTACCTACCTACATTTGCAAAGCATCCCACTATTTAGTGCCACTCAGAGCCATATGGAGATCAAAGACAAAAGGATGAAATAACTGTCGTCACAGAAAAATGATACTTACTTTGTTAAGTCTGCAGTTTTGGCTGCTTTACAGGGAACATAGAGTTAACAGCTGCCTAATTACTTTGTCTGTATAATTCTAGCTTTCATATTTTCTGTGTACCAAATGCTGAATTTCAGCAAAACACCATCTGTCCACTCCACCGAATGGGTTAGGACTCCTTTTTAAGTATCCCCAGAGGTAATAAGCAGCTTTACAGCTGAGGCATTTTAATGACATCATTTTATTCTCATCTATGGCATTTACAGTATGTCACCATCAACATACAGTATCTGGGCAGTTATGTCCAGGGCAGAAATTCAAGATAACTGTAGTTAACTTCCAAACTGAACAGGCAGATTTCTAAAAACGTACAGTCCAGACTCTGTGTTTGGACATTTTACAAATTTTATTGCTCTTGCTCTGTGCTTTAACACATACAATTTGAAATAAAATAATTAATACTATCTTAAACTGCCAAGTCTCAGCTTTAATTTGACAAAAAAAATCAGTGACTATTTGACAAAGTACTGAACAAATTGATATAGTCACTATTTTTCTCTGTTTTGATTGTCAACTTTTATCTGAGACCACTATGATTTCAGTGTGACAGAGCAGGATGCTAGGGATAGGGTGAGATGGAGGCAGATGATCCACTATGGCGACCCCTAAAGGGAGCAGCTGAAAGAAGACGTGTTAAACACTGGAGGAGGCAGTTCATATTGCATCTCATATAAAGTCAAGGTTGGGTTTCTTTGAAGTATGATGGAAATTCTTCCTTAACCTTAAGATAATGGTTTTAATTAAAAGAGTAACCAAATATTACCTTAGAAGAGAGGTGCTACTTAACTTCCTTCACACTGTCCTTCCTGCCTGTATCATCTTCACGTTATTTATCTCGTTTCATTGGCATTACTTCTCTTTAAAGTCAGGTTCAGCATTTTATTAAAGTGCTGCCCAATCAGCTTGACTAATAGCAAGTAATCTGTGTTAATAAAAGGCAGAAGAGGACAGGAACTACTTTAAGAATAACACGTACAAACGATGAAAAAATGAAGCATGTTAAATTCCAACAAACATTTATTTGTGAATTCTATGACAAACAGGAGGAAGTTATAATATCTTGATTTACGAGCTACATTGGTCAGAAAAAAAAAAAAAAATCTCCAACCCCTTTTAAAAAGCCACTTGGATCAAAATTTCTTGGATTCTCTCAGATCCTTTTACCTCTTAACATTTGCTGCTGTTTTTCACGACTTTCAAAATGTTCCAAAATGTACAGCGGAAATGCTCAGGTGTGGTCTATAAAGGGAGAGAGCTACATACTTCCACAGCGACCTGGTTTCAGATCAGCTGTTGGCATTCAGCTTTTCTCAAAGAAACAAAAGAACAGAGAGAGTACACATTTTTTCTGTCTTTTCAAGTTTCAAGGGACAAGTTTCCTTTCAATGTACTCATATTTTGCTGTCATTGCATTCTCCTTTTATTCAAGAATTAAGTAAAAAAAAAAAAAACACGAGCAGGTTATATAAAGCGAATATACAGGCAGTCTATAATAGTTTAGATAACTTTATAAACAGCTAAGAAATCATGTACATTTTACCAGATGTAATAATTTATACAAATGGTATGGAAACACATTTAAAAGGCTGGAAATATTCATGTTACTGTTCTGACAGGTGTTCAGACACACAAGGAACTATGAGACTGATGGTTTGTGCCGTGCAACCTGTAGGAACTCATCTGCCATTGGCTGGTGATGGTGTGTGACCTGTAAAACTGTTCTGTCATTGGCTGCAGTGCCTGGTACTTATAACCTGAGGAGGGGAAAAGCAAACATGACACCTGACTGGCAGGTGGAGAGGCGGAGACGGAACTGACCAATGACGTCAGAGTCGGAAAGAGGTTTGAGTCTTACACTGACTGTGCCATTTTCATTTTTTATAGAAAACAGGTTCAGGTTGCTGAAAATACCAGTAGATGTAAGATATATTTCCAGTAAAAAAATCAAATATAGTGGAAAAGATAAGAAAATAAATCTTAGTACCGTTTTAAGATTCAAGATTAAAAAAACTTTATTAATCCCAGAGGGAAATTATTTAATTATTTATTTTATATTATTTTATTATTTAAGCAGTATAGCCCAATTTTCTAGTGTTCAAATCATTTTTTTTCTTACTTACTGTAGAAGAAAAACAGTGGCAGTTTTATCCAGAACCTGAACATGTGCTGGAATAAAATACAGGCCTGCGCTTGACTCAGTAATATCAGAAAAAAACATTTTACTACAACCTTGGTCTGAATTTTTAACCATTTGGTCAGAATCTGTGTAGAAGATCAACCACTGACTTTTAATGTAAACACAAATACACCTACCACAAAACAACAAATTAAGACCTTCAATTGTAATTCCACATGTATAATTAATGTGGAAGTTGGCATCTTATATAATAGCGGCAGCCCAATATTTGCAGAAAAAAGTTTTAATTGAACCAAGACATCATTGTTGAGGAAAGGCACTAAAGTGACCTTCTCATTGACAGTGAGACTAAATGACGCTAGGACTAAAGCCCTATTATACAGCTAATTATTTGTAATTGCACCAGCGACGAAGTGAGTAATAACATGTCTACGGTTAAGTGTATGAGGTAGAACAGAATCTGGTTAAGTTTCTATTTTGTTTAATGTGTGTCAGTGAGTTGGGCAACATCAGGAACTTTGAAAAGACTTAAATTAAATGATATCTGAAAGAAGCTGTGAATGATAAAGTACATAACATTGTTAGTAAATGATGCCAAAATCTACAGTATTGTGGATTCTACTGAGTAAAACGTTTATTTGTGCTTATATCTTGTGTGATATTTTTTTTTTAATTTCTAAAAGAAATTATTAATAGTTCAGATCTGTTGCACTTTCACCTGTGTGGAAAAATAGTTTTGTCAATCCAAGATTAGTGGCTTACTGTGACAAACTCCATAGTTTTGCAGCGTATCCAAAAAGCAGAAATGAGCCAAATCTAATATTAGGTTATGATGGAGGTGTTTTGGTGTGGTTTTAGACTTTTCATCCTGGTGTGCAGTGGGAGAGGCTGTGGGATGACTGAGTCATTATTGGACTGTGGTCAATGCAGACAGGACTTCTGTCAGACTGCAGTTAGTTTCGTACAGTGCTGCAACTTATGAGGCTCTTTTTACTGATTTTGAAAGAGAGCAGCTTACGGACCACAGTGAACAGAAACAATGAAATTCTTGCCACTCTGAGCAGTTTTGTGTGTAGATAACTGTCTAGCTTGTTGGGTGTTCGGTCATGTTAACAAGCAGCATGTACTGTAATTTGTGCATTAATATAAGCTAGCATTCGTGGCTGGTATTATAGCAGATAATATGGGAAATTTATCATTACCACTCTTGGTTCTTTTAAGTAATGGTTTGATGGATGTCTGGTATGCAATATTTGTTTGGAAAATTTCAGTTTTCTTGTGTGGGTATGCTCAAATCTACTTTTCAGCGGTGTGTTCTCTTAGACTCGTTGTTGAACTGAAGGTTGATAAAGTGTACCAGACCTCCTGACTGAAAACTTAAGGGAATAATTAAAGGAATATTGTTTTTAAAGGTCGAGTACTTTAGCATACATAGGCTAACCAGGTGTCAAACAGGAGCAGTAGATTTAGCCATAATCAAAAAGGGCAGATAATTATTATTATGTTGTAGTGGTTTGTAACGTTTCCATACATTTTTAGAAATGCTTTTTCACTGAGGGCTGCTGCAATGAAACAAGCTATGAGTCAAATCTGAAACACTTTTAAGTAATGTTGGTAAAGTACACCCTTAAAAAAATAATAAAAAATTTCACCCAGTAGGTAAAAAAGAGCTTTGACATACAGGTTAGGAGAAGCGAAGTGAAGTGATGTCTTTATATCCTTAGAAGTCAGTTCTTAGGGTTTTTGCCACTTCCTCTTTTCTGTTGTTAAATATGTGTGAAAAAAGCTTTAAAAGATGTCAATATCATGGAATGTAGAAAGGATGTGAGCTGAACCTTTTTAGCTATGCTTTTTGGGACTCTCTGAAGCATTTCAATGAGGTTGTAGGATTTCTGTGGTCTTAGACCAATCTGATTACTTGGCTGAAACTACCTGTTGTATAATTGTGGTCAAAAACCAGAAAGCCTATTCCTGTAGCAATCAGTGCAGCAGCTTTTGAAGCAGCGACTGGTTTCATGCAGTTGGTTTTGTACCAGCAGTGAGGGCTGGAGTGGAGACAGACAGCAGCTTTTAGACTGTGGCTTTTCCTCAGTGTGTTATTTAAATACATGCACTGTTACTGTAATGCCCTAGTTTAAACTGCTGAGTCACTAAACGGAGTGAAGAGACTGAAGTGCTCAACTGTTCTCGTACACAAACAGTGGAAGAGATGTGTAGATGCCTTTTTAAAGGCAGTGAGCCCACAGCAGACTTTACACTAAGTAGCACCATGATAACTAAACAGAAAGAATTGAAACAACGGGCTAATATATATCAGCAAAAATATCCTTAAAAATAAAACAAAACAAAAATAATTTACTTTCCAGAAATACAATAACCCTTATATAAAAAGTCAATATATCTTACTATACCTGTAAACCATTTGTCATCCTTCCACTGCGGTACAGTACTTTATTGTAGCTTTTGTACAGTCTGACCTCTGTGTGCATAAAAACAATCTTAGGCATTACAAAAAAGGCCTGCAGGGTTTCATGTTTTTCGTCCAGTTTTGGTGTGAGCTGACTAATAGGTGATCTGACAGGCACTTTGAATATCACTTGATTGACTGGAAAGAGAATAACGTGGCACACAAATGGATAGGAGAAATTTTTTTACAAAACCACATCCAAATATGATTGTTTTCAGTTTGTAGTATTTTGTTTTCGTTTAACTTTTAAGACATATGTAACACATTTTTCAGTCTTTTGCTTCTTTTCCAGATACTGGATTTCTTGTAAGTTCGCAGACATCCTACTTGAAGCTATTTGATATTACTGGAAAAGACACTTGGGTAAAAAAAAATTACATTTTTAATTTAGTAAAACTTTGTTTCACTAAAGTTTGAAAATATCGAATAGGTAAATTAATGAAATTATTTTTTTAAATAAGTAAAAACTTTCAGTGCTTTAACTACTCTGGATGCAGTCGAACAGTCACAGCTCCTATCTTGCTGTTTACCGAGATGTCACTACAATGCTACATTTTCATAAGTGTAGAGAGTTTGTACAGTAGCTATGATATCGGTGTGGCAGTAAAACGAGGAAATTTGTACGTGAGAGCAGTGTGGAGAGAAATTAGGAAGTAAAAGAGGAGTATCAACTAGACATGATGTACCGTAGTGGAACACCAGAAAGCTGAGAATTGAATGTTCAAATGCAAATACACAAAAAAGTTTTTTCTGATTTTAGAGCAAGTCAGCTCTAATGAATGTGGTCATTGTTCATATCTGATCCGATGAAGCATAGAGGGGAGAGGGTAGGGATGCACTGATGGAAGTTGATGACAGATCAGGTTGATGATCAGGTCAATATCATAATTTCTTAATGATGTAAATCAGATTCCGAAAGCCGCATGCAGTGTAAAGACTCAATGTTGATACAGTATACTTCTACTTCTGTTCTTCTTCTTCAGAACACAGATAAATGCAATGTGGGAGTTAATGCACTCTGAAACATTAGTAAAGGAAGAGAGGGGAAATGTGATGTCAGTGCATCCCTGTTACTGCCAAGTAAAATCCACATGGACTTTTAGGTTAATTTTGCAACCAGTTGGAATTGGTCCCTAAACAATTAAACCAAATGAAATATTTCAGGACAGTGTTTTTTGTAAGACTGTACACTCAAATTCTTTAAGATCAACCTGGTTTGAAGGAATAACTGAAATGTGAAACGAGCACTTTTTGCCTGCAGTGAGAGGTTTAGACCAAAATCCTAATTTCTTAAAATCATACTTGAGCAGGTAGCCTAATATCTTCCTGGAGATTTTCTTATGTTCATAAGCTTTAAGACATGGCTGCAAGCCACAAAATACCCCAGTTTCTGTGGCTAAAGTCCTTCTGGGAGCAGAGTAGACTTGTTAATATCTACACAAGCCTGAAGGGTTTTTATTATTCAGATTTTGCTACTAAACAACAATGGTAGGAGGTCCACTCTGAGATCAGTTTTATGGTCTCATTTACAGAGCGAGCAAGTCCAAACATCCATCAATCCATTCCACATCTGGTCAAGCTGGGATATGCAGCCAAACAGTCCATGAGCTCTTCTTTTTGTGAGACTTCAAACTCTAGTCTCCAAACGAATCAAATGTGGCATTTTTAGATCCGTGTTGGAGACACTCACTGGAATGCCATTGTGCTAATCAATTAACTGTATGTGTCACTTTGACAGAGTTCAGAGAGAAATCTTCTCTGAGGGGAATCACTAGAGATTTTCACCAGATTACGATTGCAGAGTTGGTAACACAACGTAGAAGATCTCAAAGTTTCAATGCATATCCAAACTATGACTGCTGGTCCAACAGCATGGCGGCAAGATGGTCAATTGTAGTACCTATTATTCTGTAAATCTGGGGGAGAGGGTTTAGTAGGTCCAGTCCTGACAGCATAGTTTTACTTGTTAGACTTTCTTCAATCCATACAGTTGTTTTTGTTTAGTCAAGTGTGTAAAGTTATGTGTGTGTATCTGTTTGCTGTCCTGCTGGTAGTTCTGTGGTGCTTAGATCTGTTGCTTGGTAGAAGTTTCAGTCCTTTCTGTCCTCGGCATCAGAATGGTACTGTCCATGAAAAGTGTAATATTACCCGTGTTATGTGTGTATTTGTATTGTTGTGTGTATGTAGCAGTCTGTGAAGTGTGCTAGCAGTTTGTGTCATGTTTGGCAGTACACCTGTGTGGTAGGTTGTAGGTATGTCTGTGCATTTGGTGACATGAGAATGTGTGTTTTCATGGCAGTGGTGTATAGTGTGTAAATAATCAGTATTAATCTGTGTGTTGCATGTGTTTGTGTGTGGCAGCAGAGGTTTCATCCCTCATTGCAGGTGTCCCCCTTGTCTTCAGTTGCAGCTGGAGACTCTTGTAGGCGGTGCTTGCACTGACCTAGCGAATGGCGGGTGGCTGCTCTCGATGGTCGAGCAGAGCAGGAAGACTGGACAGTGCAGTCGCACAAAGCATCCTGGAAAAGGGAAAGACATTTTATTTACTCAAACATGGAGGTATGAGGTTTTTTTCCCATATTTTTTTTACACACAAAATGTAGTGTTTTCTTCCTGTATTTTCAGTTCAGATTTCAGTGTGACTTTAAATTAGTAAGCCAAAATGTTTGCTTTAGGAAAGGAACATACTAAACATCTTTTGTCTAGCAAAATTACAGGTAATCATTGGTAATCATTTTTGATTCTAAAATCCAGAACAGTGGTTTGCAAATGTAAGCAAAACCACTGGTATGGTCATTTTTAAATGCAAGATAAAAATGCTCCTGTAAAGGTCTCACCTCTGTCCCAGATCCTGTCTCCTTCACTCCTCCCATGATGCTGACCATCTCTTCTCCAGCTGTCTGTCTAATGAACCTCTTATTAACAATCCTGGTCACATTGTCGTTGCCTCCACCCAAACCAGCCAGCACTCCAAACCCTCCGGCACCAGCTGACACACACTCTGGCTTAGGCTCATCCAAGCCACCAAAACCCCCCAGGACACCCACACTTCTGAGGCTGCCCAGGGAATCTCTTTGGGCTCTCTCCTCAGGCAAGGCGACTCCTCCCTGACCACGACTGCTGCAGACATTCCTGAAGAACTCCTGGACAAGGCCTCCATACCGCTGAGAGCCAGGCTCAGATCCACAGGCCGCTGCCCCAGATGGTTTCCCTGCAGCAGGAGTCTGCCGCGCTGGACTGGCTCCTACAGGTAAACAGGGATCATATGTGGGTGTTACAATTATTTAAAGTTGACTTAAAGGGAAATGTGTGGTAGAAGAAGGTGCACAAGCAACATGGACAACCACAGCTTTAAGATTATTGTCAAGCAAAGAACTAGAGTTTCACAAGGAGTGCAGTGGGACCTGGAGTCAGTGCTGCAAGAGCCAGTACTAAGCCAGTATTGAGGTAATATTATTTAGGTAATATTGTAATATTTTGAGATACTGAACTTTTGATTTTCACAAGCTGTAAGCCACAATCATCAAAATTAAAACCAAAAAGGTTTGAAATATTTCACTTTGTGTGTAATGAATCTAGAATGACTATTTCACAACATTATTTTGTTTGTTGAGATGCACCTGTAAATCCTACTTCTTAGAGAATTTTCCATTAGCAGCTACAAACCTTCTTTCAACCTGGTATTTCTAAGTAACTCTTTCATGATAACGCTACCTACTCCTGATCATGGTTTTAAAACAAAACTGCAAGTAAGCCTGTGTAGGGGACTCTAATTCTTGAGAGATTCTACTTTTATCATCAAAATCTTACCTCTTTATAGTATTTCTAGTACAACTTCTGCTATTTTATTTGCCTAACTTTTTTTCTACTTCTATTCAAGTGTCCCAGTAAATCACAGCAGTGAGCCAGGATGCACAATACCAAGACTTGGTGCTTTTTGTTTTTACATGTCACAAAATTTTCTGTGAAAAAGACCAGTATCTTACCTCCATCACCCCTCCACAGTGACTCAGTGCTTCCAGAGTGTTCCACCACACTGAAGAGGCTGGAGAGGCCGTCGGTGAGGCCGCTGAGGACAGGGCTGTCCCTAGTGGTGGTGGAGCGAGCCCAAGCTGAGCCTCCACCTCCACCTCCACTCAAGGGTCTCTGCTGGAGGCTCCACAGACTGCGATCCCTGGTGGAGGAAGTCCCATCTAGTCTGGAAGTGGAGCCTGAAAACAGAAGAGTTGGTTTCTCACTCTGACAGAATTAGAGAGTGAAAACAGTATGACCACGCTTGCCTAATATGATGCTTGTCCTCTGTGTGCCTCCAAAAAAAGCTCTGACCTACAAATTGGTGGAGCCACTGTGGGTAGGTATGTTTCTGCACACTTTCGCTGAAGTAAATTATTTTTGTGTATATACTGTATGTATGAGGTAGATTAATAAAATAACATAAAGCTGGGTTTACACAAATGGAAAGAAAAGCTCTAATTACCAGAAGACACTCTGCGCTGTAGTTTTGGTGATCCATATTTGGGTGAACAACATGGCCTCTCGATGCGGCTGTGCACTTTATCCAACGATGTCGATATCTGCCGGGTTCGGGCTGACGCTAATGAGGAGGTGGTAGTGGATGATGGACGAGGAGACCAGGCCTTTGAGTGTAACGCCGCCCCCCTGCTGCTGGGAATGTTGTCAGTTTGAAGCCCGATGCTGACGTACTGGGCAGCGGTCTGTGTGGACCTGGTGGACACACCGACCACCTGTGTGGAAAAGATGTGACAGTAGGTTTAGTGTTACAGGAAGGAGATGATTCTGAATAAGATGCTTCACCTTAAAATAGTATGTATCTTTTTTAAATAATGCTATATTTTCAACAAAGTGTTGTTTTGTCTTTTGTTCATGACTAAGAAGAAAAACAAACTACCTGACTTCCTGGTTCCTTCCTCTCCAGAGATGAAGAGCGTATGGCCTGGCGGACACAGTTGGTCATCTCCTTCATATCATCACTTAAGTTGGC
This sequence comes from Sandelia bainsii, assembly GCA_032362345.1. Taxonomy (NCBI): domain Eukaryota; kingdom Metazoa; phylum Chordata; class Actinopteri; order Anabantiformes; family Anabantidae; genus Sandelia; species Sandelia bainsii. Next base: position 7,849,239 of record JAUMHL010000028.1, read on the forward strand.
TGAAATCTCCCCGATCTCCAGGCCATGGAAGGCCGATGAGGACGGCATCCCATCAACAACACTGTTAGCCGAGCTACCGATGCCATTGTTGACAACACTGGGGATTGAGCTGGTGACACAGCCACTCCTGCTCTCCAGCAGCTCCCTGTGCTGCTTGGACAGTGAGCTCAGCCACTGCTCATACGAGGATGAAAAGGTAGACAAAGGTTGTTGCTGCTGAAGCTCCAGTGTTTCCACTGCAACTGTGTCGCAGCCACTCAATCCCAGAGAAGCACTCCCATTCTGGGCCTGCTCTTTGGTCTCCTGGTTCTTTCTCTGGTGCTCCATGCGTCGTATGGCAGGAGGGCTGTAGTAGATCCGGATCCCTGTGCGGTCTGGAGCAGTGTAGCTCCTCTGGACAGACTCCAGATCCAGCTCTGATGGCATAATGCTACAAGAGCCACTAGGACCGTCCCAGGTTTTGCAGGTGTCCCCTACTACTGGGGTCTGGGAAAGGAGAAACCAGTATAAAATGATGAATACATTTTACTAATAGCTTAACATGATAAGGAAATAAATCCAGCTGTTGTCTCACTAGTAAGAGTCACGTCAATAAGTATAATTAAGAAAGACAATGACAGATGATAATAACTAGAAACATTTAAACTAGTAAATATAAAAACAATAACAAGGTAATAAGTTATTAACCTCATTGGTCAGGTAGGTCCAGTTCTTCCTGGTGAGGTCACCCAGTTCTGGGTGGATCAAAAGAGGTGGGACTCCAAATTGGGTTTTCTTCTGATTGGCTGTTTTGTAGATTTCTGAGTTGTCCAGCTCAGAGATGGATTTTGTTCTTTTCATAAAAAATGGATTGAATTGATGAGAAAACAGAGAAGTCGTAAAAATCTTTCAGGATTATAACTTGACACTAATTTATGAAGAGCTTTTCCAAATAAATTGCTATGGCCAAACCTAAATTCAGACAAACTCAGTTTATTTAGGAAACACTCAAATTTCTTCACGTACCAATGAAGAATTTAAAACTGAGTAAAATTATGTTTGTTGTTACCTTGGTGATCCTGTTCCATTTGCCATGACTGCGTCTGCAGAGGACTCACCACCTGATGACTTCAACTGTTGGGACAAAAAACACAGCCTGTCAGTAAAAAACGACATAACAGAATGTACTTCATACAACGTATTAGCATATAAATGATCTGCACAAATAGCTCCTGTAGCTTCATTTCTACACATTTTCACACCCTGTAACACATCTGTCGACACATTCCTTTCTTAAATAACTATTTCCTCTAAACTTTGACAGGATGAGGTGAAGAGTTTGGTACAGTATATGTGTGGCAGACAGCGTGACAGTGTGTTAAACACTTTTTAACACATTGTCATCAGACACACTGAAGCCATTTCCCCTAAAAGTTAGGAGACAGAATGAGAAAGTGGAATAAGGGAACAGGACATCTGCAGGTGATGTGTTTAGTTATGCAGATACACTGAGGGACTTTCACCTGCATCACAGTGAACTGCAGATCACGCTGAATGTGTTTACTGACAGATGACACAGTTTGTATATGCTATGTTAAACATTTCTTATATGTTTTTTTTACACATGGAAAAGCTGATGAACTCTGATTAACTTAGAATGATATGTTTCAGAATAAAATAAGCATAACAATTTTAATTTCAATAAATATATAATTTAATTCAAATTGGACATTGCAAACATTATTTTGATTATAGAGATGCCAAATATAATATGTAACAACAACAAATCTAACCTATTTCTATTTTTGGTCAAATAAGTTTTTCAGAAATGTGTGATTTCAATTATTTGTCTATGGCTGAGCTTTCAAATTTTTCAACCACTTTTGGTGGCAGAATATTAGAGTATCTTCTGACGATAAGTTAGTCCATACAATCATTATCACAAAGTACTATTAGGTGTACCTAATAAACCAACCACTGAGTGTATATTTCTGTTATTTATACTTGAATGATCCTTGGCTGATGTGTTCTTTCAACATCACATTTCAACTGGAAATGCATGCAAGTTAATAATTTAACAAAACTCAGTATAGCAACTATCTGGCCTGATGGGGGCACTATAATCAAATGTCAGAATTGTTTGAAAACCTCAATGATACAAAGATACAAATAGATAAAGGAAAAGATTTGTGGGTGGCAGTATGACACAGACGCACTCAGAGAGACTGAGACAAAGTAATTTAAAATATGACAAGCTTGTGTGTGTGTGTGATTAAATCACATTTATGGCAAGGCAGATGGAGGGAAAAGGGAAACGATGGAATAATTAGAAAGAAAAGAAGGTGGAACATCTCAAGGGAAGCATGTATAGAAGTCAGATATGTTGGAGAAACACTGACCTACCAACTGTGTGTGTGTCATGCGTGTGTTTGTGGAAACAGCCCTAACTAATGACCACTTTACACACTGATGCAATCCCACCACATCCCTCCCTGACATGCTGCAGCAGCTTGGCAGCGACTGCACTGGTGTAGAATCATCAGATCCGACTGGCCATATTTTCCCGGTGAGCTCAGCTTAACATTAAACTGCTGCTTGACCACAGTAAGGAAATAACACCAGAGTGGCTTCTCTTTACTCACATTATGGCATTAACGGCTATGTGGTTAATGTTAGCATCAACAAAATTATCCTCAGATTAAAATACAGTTTGTTGTGTAATTTTGGGGTCTTTTTTTGGCATTTCCATTGTTGATTCACTGATGTTTTGACTACACAAGCATTTTCTGCAACCTAAAACCTCCACATTACAAGTCTCATTTGGGGTTCCTCCCTCAGTATCAAAGAGCTTTATAATTTCGAAGTGCTATTTTGTTGTCCTTCCCCTGCTTTCCAATTTAGGTGCTAACAATATAATCATATTTCTTGTGGCAGTGTTCTCACAAAATAAGATACTGCAACCATGTGCCTATATTAATAATGTTAGAATTGCACTTGAACATACACTACTTTGGGGTCACTAAGAAATGTCCTTATTTAACATCAAATTAATCAGAAATACAAGAAACTGAAAGTCTGATATAAAGCTGTGAACTATTTCCTTAACAAAGCAGCACAAACTGGCTTTAACCAGAATAGAAAGAGGAGTGGGAGGCCGCAGCTGAGCAAGAAGACAAATACATTCAAGTGTCTAGTTTGAGAAATGGACTCCTTACAGGTTCTTAACCTATAGCTTCATTAAATAGTTTCTGCAAAATACAGTCTCAAACAGTGAAGAGGTGACTCCAGCGTGGTGGCCTTGGAAAGAAAAATCCATATCTCAATAAAATGCAAATATTAAAATGGTCAAAAGCGTACAGACACTGGACAGAGGAAGACTGGTAAGAAAAGTGTAATGAAAATTATTTAGGGAAGAACCAGTCAGCTGGTAGTATGTCTGTTGGCCAGTATAGTCACGGAAGTACCCAATAAGCCAATCCAATTTGTGGTAGGAAACAAATTGATTAAAAATTTGATTAAAAATAGGCCATAGAGACTCATTGCGCAATAGTGTGTAATTGTTAAAAGAAGGAGCTTGTGAAGGTCCACATGAACAATGTCTTAATTGGACTGAGATGCTGGTGGTGCAACATTTGTTGCTAATTGTGTCAATGAGGTGACAAGTCAGTAGGGGAAAAATCAGTATTAGAGCAAAAAGTTTGAACAGCCTTATTCTAAAAGCTACAGCTCCCCAATCCTGGGTTTTTAACGTTTATGATTAAATTTCAGATAAACCTGGGAAATCACCATATGAGACTGGATGTCCTGGGAAAAGAGTTCTGGGAAAGGTGTATTTAATCTAATGACTTGTACCCTCAATGTCCTCCTTATCTCAAACACACTGTACACCCTCACCTTCTTATGTTCAATTATCAAGATGCACCTGCTCCTTATCACTTATTTATCTTTGACATTTCTCGCTTTCCCTCTCACTCTCTCTCTCTCTCGCACACACACACAATTTCAAACAACCACAACCCATCATACCTTTGCCTGTTGTGCAGTGGCCTCTCTCAGTTTCTGCTCCCACTGAGCTCTCTCCTGACTGAACCTCTCCAGCAGCTCCAGCTTCTCTCTGCCCCAGTTTCTCTCTCCGATCTGAAGCTGATTGGTCCACAGGTCGTTCACAGGGGAGAGACAAGAAGAGCAGGGCAACATCAGAGAAAGAAGACGTGATGGATGTAGATCGTGTACAAGAACACCACCACCGTTAATGTAATGAAAGTGTAAAGATAAAAAGCGGTCTTTATTTATAACCTGATTTTACCTGAATTTAGTAGATTTGAAGGACTGATTTAGAAACATATCCCCTTTAAGACTAAGACCAAGAAGTGTATCATTGTGCAGCAGCCTGGTGGATTTCTTACCTCAAATTTACTCACAAAACAAATTAGTATAATAATTAGAAGATAGAAGTTTAGCCAAACTGCAAATAACAAAGAAAAAAAAACACATAAAGTCACCGTTTCTGTTTTCAGCCCATCTTGACACAAACATGTGGTAATTACCTGTTTAGTTAGATCCATCACAGCTGCATACGACTCAGCAAGGAGGTGCTGGTGTTCCTCACGCTCCCTCTTTAATGCCACCTTCAGGTCTGGAGGATCCAGTGCATCAGTGGAGGACAGGGCTGCTGCTGCTGCTGCTGCTGCTTTACCTGCCTTGGTTTCAAACTGGAAGAGAGAAGGTAGAGAAATCATAGTAAGTAAATTATATCTGCACACTGACTTACAGTCTGATCTTTGTTCAGTTTCAAAAATATTTTTATTTTACTTTATTAACCCCAAGTGGAAATTGCTGTGTTTATTATTAATTCAGTGTTTTCTAAGTAGCACAGAGAATAGTTCACAACTGACTCCATCACTTCTTCTGCTTTGTAGCAGCAAAATTTAAACTTAACCATTTTTTATCATCTTAAGAGTAAAACCAGTGGTAGAAGTGGTATTCAAAGCATAATGCAACATAACATAATGCACTCAGTCATTTTCCATATCAAACAGTTTGTGTGTCCAAACTGAAACGATTCGGCAAACACGAAGAAACACACGTGCGTACAAATAATTACTAGTTGTCATGAAACAACTATGACTCATTTGACCACACACAGCTTTGTAATGGGAAGTCCCAAAGTCTCTACATGTTTCATCCTCACAGGGGGGACGTTTCCTAAATGATCTCTGGATGATATAAAGTGAAATTAGGTTGCTGAGTCCACAGCAGCTTTAAACCCTTCACACAGAGACAGACATAGCTATATATACAGTACATGTCTAGTTTTTATGAAGTTGTGTTTTAATGGTATTTATACTTAATTCCAGCAACCAGCTGTAAGTGCAGATCAAGCAGCAACCATAACACTTCTTTGTCAGGTTTATAATTTAAAAACAAAAGAATCTAGATATTATATAATATATGCACATATAGTCAGGTGTTAGTGATGCACACTTCAGGAGACTACAGTATTATTCCTCTGGAATATGAAACACAATTCAATTATTTTTTCTCCATATTTTTTTCTTATCTTCTCAATTTTCTGCTGCTTTTGTCTTTGCTTCAGAATAATATAAACACACTCTCTTATTAATCTTGCTGCTAATTCTTCTCCATCTCTCCTCTCTGAACATCTCCCTTTCTACTTCTAACCCCTGCTCACCCCCTTTCCACCCACCTCACTCCTTCACCTTCTCTCTACAGATTTCTCACCCTCTATTTTAAACCCTTCTCCCCCCTTTTTTCGCCCTTCCTTGCTGTCACACAGTGTGTAGGTGCAACTGCATAAATTTTTTTATCAGCTCTGCTTTCCCTTTTCCTCAGTTTGAGCCTCGTGGTTCGTACAGCCGACCCCACCAGACACATCAATCCTCTCCCTGCCTCTCCCAGTCTGGCTCTGTGGCGCTGGCGTCTGTATATAGTGCTAATGGAACAGCCTGGCAGCCAATCACAGCGTGACACACAAACACTTACCCCAGCTCCCATCTCCTATAGCAACAGAGTGTCTCTCGTTAATGATGAACGTGGCCTAATGAGCCCCACATCTTAACGAGGTTTGCTGCTGAGGCATTAGAGGAGGCAATTTTACTGGATGACTGGCGTTTATTGGTAGATAAGAGACATCTGGTTCATGACTCGCCACTCACAATTGCACAAATTCAGTTATATCATTATTATTATTATAATTATTCAACCACAACCTTGAGTATAAAATTACAGATTTATTAATAATCTTTTGTCTAGAATAATCTGACAGAAGACTACAGGAACTGTCTAGTGAAGAATGTGTCTTACCATAAAAAACATACAAAATCTGATGTTTTCCCAAAATAAAATTCTAGCTGTTTACCAATTAAACCCACAGGGGATCTTTGAGTGGTGAGTGGGAAGTCAAGAGGAATACACTGTAGTTTATAATGAGAGAATGCATATTTCAGTAACATGTTTTTAAAGATGTGAATACTTTTTAGTTTAACAATAAATGAAATGCTTGAGGTCTGATTTGCTGTTTATCTGCTTGAATAGTGGTGGCCATAGATGACAGTAGTGCGAGAAACTACAATTTATATAAACAAAAACAGTCATGTGTCAAAAGAAATATATACAGGTCTTTACTTTGACAGTAAAGCATTTTACTGTTACCTATTGCCAGAAAACCCAAATACACTGACTGTTATTCAGTGAAAAAACTAAATATGAAAAAGTCCAAGCGGGGGAATACTTTAACTAGACACTGTACAGTAGTTTACTGTTGTAGCAAATTATCTGGTAACAAATACTAATTGCTTCAATTGCAAACAACAGTGGTGATTAACAGTGACCCACATATTAAGTGTTACTTTGAGCAGCATATTATTTACTTGTGGCGGTTTCCCTTTAACAACAAAGCTGATGTTATCTGTTCCCCATAGCGACCAACAGCTCTTAATCTAGGCCAAGCAGCCACAACACACCAGAGAGATAAGATGTGTGCCAGGTTTAGAAATAAAAACATAGCCTAGATATTATATAATACATACAGATGAATCAGATGTTAAATATAGTGATGTAAATAGCTGCCTGTGCTTAATAAGAGTGAGAATGACTTTCAACCACAGTGTCACAACAAACACTAAAGAATATGTATAAATAATAGCACTGTGCTCACAATTTTTAAATTATTGTGCAAATCATTTATGTTTTAGGCTTGAAAATGTCTGTTGGATTAATATGCTGAAATGGTCAAACTAGACTTATGCTCCAGTTGAAAAGATACTTCTCATGCAGTATTCTGCATGGTCTAACTGTATCATGATTTAATTTTTTCAAGCTACAATGCAGAGTTAAAGTTACTACTGTGATTTAAAAGTAGCTATACATCAAACTGTTTATACTTAATGCCACACCTGAGACATTACTACACTGTTTTAGTGGATTCTATTTAGCATGCAGGCAGAGAAAGGTGTTCAATTTTCTTGTCTAACTATTTGGAAAGGAAGCAAATAAGTCAAACTTTTTCTTTTACCAAGTAGTTTTAGCCTAAATTTTATGAAGATGGGAGATCAGAAAACACCCGAGTCATATCCTGAACAGTTAAATGAGTAATTTTGGAGAAACTAACTAATAAATGATCTAGTTCGTCATCTTGACTAAATGAATATTTAGTTACACCTGCATTTCAGTTGCACACTGACAAAACCATGTTGATCCTCCCTTCATGAATGCTGGAAATTTAACAGATGAATGAGCGATCAGAGCTTCCAGCTGCTCACTCTGTGTCATCGTGAAGATAGCAGGTGTTTGTAACATGTCCTACACTTATGATAGATGACTGAGTAAGGAAAAAAGGAGGTTGTGTTGTACTGCGCACTTTCAGGGCTCTGGATATCGTTTCTACCTCACTGACAGCGTTCGTTTATTAGACTGAACAACGAAAATAATTTCTTGTCAAGCTATTTGACAGGTAGGACAGCGTTTGAAATTGAGTTGACTTGCTCAACAAAGCAACAGCTGGAGTCGCTGCACGCTGCCAAGATGCCTTGGCACTGATGTGGTTGGCTGGCTGGTGAGAAACTGAAGGCATACTTTACAGTGTGCATTGTTGGCAGAGGAGAGATTAGTTCCAGCTGTGGCATCTAGGCCAGGGAAACAATCACACACACCACTCTGGTAGGGTAGTTTCCAGGACAAAAAAATAATAATTTTTGTTTGTGTCTGTACTTCAATTTACTAAAATGAACAATTAAGTGCAACATGATCTGTATATAAAATATATAATAAAAATCATTTTTGTTTATACTTGGACTTTCAGCCTGCTCACACAGCTCAATGTTAACACCTGGGTTGTAATTAATCTATTGTTCATGCACAAAGGTTTGTCCATAAATTTAATCTCATAAAAACCTGCAGCTATGTCACATTTTGGAAAAAGTGAGCATCTTATCTCTTTTTAACACCGCTCCCGTCTACTATTGGCTGCAGAGGGAGCTGCCAGAGCAATCGGAAGACAAATGATCTCCCACCACAACGTGACGGCGTTGTGGAGTGAGATCTACGATGATGACGATGATTAATGACTCTGTCAGTGTTTAAGTCTGTGTATTGTTGTGATTTGTTTTGTTTTGTTGTTTGTTTTTTTACACAATTTATCTTCTTTTCAGGCTATTGTTGCATGATGATTTGTCTTCTTTTAAATCTAATTTGAAAAGGACCACTCAGTGTAGGGTAATTATTTGTCCAATTGTTTATTTCCTGGTACAGCTGCTCTAGTCTTGTGATTCTGAGGGAGTGACACCAATCCCTGACATGTATGTTGATTATTTAACACTTTAACACATTTAACACTTTAATCAATAACCTAACATGATGCTACAACATCTGTGTTTGGCTAATTACACACAAAACAGCACTGGAGAACATGTTTTTGCTAACCGATACCCTTCAATCTATGTTAATGCTGCTGGTTCTGGTTCTAATTAGCTTAAGGACAAGGTTAGACCAACAGCTATGGCATGGTGCTAAAATATAGAGTATGATCACAAATTGATCAATATAATCTTTCCATATATTGCTGAGTGTAGAATCTGTTAGTTTAGGCTTTACAGGAGGGGGAATATTGATTTAAATATATGGAAAATACATTTTTAACATATAAATAACATGCTGCAATATACACTCACATATTGTAAGAACTCTCTCTCTTTCTTTTTCTTATCCCTCATTTTTATCTCTCTGTCTCAATTAGGTGGTAACATGCAGGCTGTGTTCTGTCTCAGAGGCTGTTAATTACCACTATTACTACTACATTACTACTGCTGTTATGAGACAGAGAAAAGAGACGAGTGGGAGAGGAGGAGAAAGCATTAAGACCATTACTCAACCACCTGCAGACGACAAAGACAGAGATAAAGAACAAGCAGCAACAGCAACAATCAGGTGGAATAAACCAAATAAACCACTTAACATACTGAGAAGTAGAAATTCAATCCTAGGATGTTATATGCAAGCAAGGAGCAAAAGCTTACAAGCAGATTAAGTTAAACTTATATATGTATAGTAACTAGGGCTGAAACAATTCCTTGAGTAACTTGGAAAACTGCATTTTGGATAGAAGACTATTACTACTCTGCAACGATCTCCACTGTGGTGTGGAGAAAGAGAGAGAAAGTAGCTAGGGTCGAAGAGAAGACAGAAAATTACATAAAGTGTCCAGACTCTGGAATCATGTCAAGCTAAAAAAACAAAAAACTCTGTACAGCCTATTGTACAATCGATCCAGCCTATCATATATTCAAAATATCAGCATCTCAGCGGAAAATGTCCAGTTCACAGAGTGGACACAGCACACACACCTTCATTAGCAGTAAAGGCTTCTGTTCTGCCTGAACTGTGGTTAGGTTGAAACTTGTAATTCTAAAAGTAAGATTGCACAACTTAAAGGCATGAATTATGTATTATTATGAGCATTTTAGAAAATGTTTTCTTCAAAACCCAGAATGTGAAATGGGCCTGAAATCTACTAAAAGGGTTTATCAAATAATAAATAATTTTAAGAGACTTGTCTTATTTTCTCTTTTCTATATTTACTGCAGATCTTTAACAAAGCAAAATTACGTCTTATCAGATTAATTGATTAATCAATGGAATAAATGATATAATATAATCAGTTGGTAGAGTGGTCGTCCATGACCCACCAGGTGGAGGTGTCCTTGGACAAAACCCTGAAGTAGCGCCATCATCTATGTGCAGCTGACAATGTTAAATTTTCTTCTTGTCCAAAATTTGTTTTGTTCTGCTTGTCGTTCTCAGCACCAGTATTTGATGGCTGTTGAATGTGAACATTTGTCTCTTTAGAAGAGAGTAGCCAAAGGAAATTAAATCAGTTTGTTACACTAATGGACGATGGTGGTTGTAGATTATCGAATCAAAGGCGTATGAATAATTTTGTACATAGTGGCATCAGATACTTCAACTCATTATGAAAATAAAACTTAGAGAATAAAGCAGTGGATTTGGGGTAAATTTTGTAGAATTGTAGAAAAAATGATGATTGGTTTTAAGCGATGTGCACAGTTTTACTACTGCTTAAATTTACAAATATATACAGCAGCACTTTCTTCTTCCTACCTGTGTTATGAGGCTCTTTAGTTCGGTCCTCTCCACCTCCCACGATGCCTTGGCCTTTGCGAACTGCTGGGTGAGTTCCTGGGAGCCTTGTCTCTCTTGTCGCAGCTCTCCGCTCAGATCTTGCAGTGCCACCTTCAGGTCTGCCAAAGTGCTGCTCACAGCGCTAGACTAGAGGGAGACAGGTAAACCGTGTAAGAGCGTGTCTGCATGTTTCGGAGTGTGTGTGTCACTCTCTCTACCTTGATAGTTGGGCTGAGTGGTTGTTCGTCTGCAGCAGACCTCTTGTCAGTCTGGTGCGCGGGGCTCGCCAGGTTCTCCTCCTCCAACAGCAGGTAGAGATCTTTCAGGTTGTTCATCTAAAAAACAATCACAGAGGGGGATCACCTATCAACCATTGATCTGAGCCCTAAATATAATGCAGAATTATCTATAATGCTATTAATTTTTTTTATTTTAGATTTACAGCTAAGCTGCAAAATAGATAAATAAAAGATTCTGGTCAAAATAATAACACAAAATATAAAAGAAGTCAGGGTGTACAGCTGTACAATCAGCTATCAACTCCAACAGAGGTAAAGCATTATAGTGAGGCATTTTCCTTTCTATTCCTTCATACCTCCAAGATGTCTTTCCACTCTGTGTCCTTCTTGCAGCCAAGCCTCCACTGTTTGAGGAAGCAGCGTAGCTTGAGGCTGAGCAGTAACAGGGCCTGTTTGAGGTGCTGAGACTCCTGCACCAGCAGGGTTCTCTCCTGGCTCCATAACTTCTGCTGCAACTGAGCCTGGAGGCCCAAACTCTGCAGCTGGAAGTCCCGATGGAGGAGAGCTTTCTGGTGCTCCTCCTGGAGCTGAGGAAGGAGAAACAGTTTGAGACAGATCAAAAAGAGAGGAACAAACACAGAGAAGTCAAAATAGTTTATTTGTTTGCTTGACTGATTCTAATGCAAAGAAATTATATATCCATGTTTGTGGAAGGTTTCTTTGTCTAAGAATCTAACTATATGGTCAAAATACAGAAATATGTAGAAATACAGGGAGCCCATTAAATAGCTAAAACAAAAAAATAATGTTTTTAAATATGACAATCCATTTTTTTGTGAAACCTTAAACCTATTAGCTGCCACTTGGCAAAATCGGTCTTCAATTTGTGTCATTTTAAAATCTTTTAAGACTTTCAAAACCAAGTTTAAGACTTAAATCAGACGAAGGTTTATGCAGTTTAAGTATTGATTGATGTGTGAATCTGAGGGTGTTTAGTTTATTCATTTGTGTGTATTGGCTGCACTCAAAGCTGCAAACTGACCTGCGTGAGTCTGAGACTGATTTCTTTCTTAGTCTGTTTCTCCTTCTCCAGTTCCTTTTGAGCTCCTTGAGCAAACTCCTCTGTTTCAGACAGCTGGGTCTCGATGAGCTAATGAGGAAGATGAAGAAATCAGGTGTTATGGGGAAAGACCACATATGAGATGAGTTTGGAGAAAGATAAAAGGAGAGAATTGAGCTAGAGAATGAACCATTATTAGGGAGGATAGAAACAAAGAGGGAGGCAGGCAAAAATTTAAAAACACGAAGAGGGCATAGAAGCGCAGAGGTAAGAGAGAGTTATACAGCAGAGTGTGAGAAGCACATAACATGGCAGATTTGTGTTACAACACCCTTTCAAATCACACCTCAGCTGCAGCACGAAACTGTATGTCCACACACTCATGCACTCTCCCATGCCCCATTTGGCTGCTGAGTGAGTGCAATCCATCGACCCAACATTGTACCACTAATGTCCTCTTTCACTCTTCACTGGGCTCCGCCCTCCATCCTCCTCCTCCACCCAAGCCACTCGCAGTGTCCACTGACAACGAGAAAAAATATTCTGAACTCTATCCCAATATGAACATGACCACTCTGCTGAGTGTTTAAATGCACTCTAATAACACTGTCTTAATAATGCAATATAAGAATGATTTACGTGTGCTATATATTTAGATGTGTTTTAGTGTTTGTTGTTTTTTTTTGCTGTTGAAGAGCTAGCAGATCAATTCCACTTTCATGTCTGTGCAGTAGACACGGAGCTAGAGCTGGAAGTTAATTAGCTTAGCTTAAAGACTGCATATTAGTCTATACCTACCTAATACCTACCAGTGCCTTTGAAGCTGAATAATTTTGTTTGTGTATATTTTGTGTCACTGGTACACAAATACAACTGTAAGAATATATAAACAAAAAAGACAATATATAGTTTTACAGTGAGATGACTGGTTTAACAATCGGACAGCTTCCTTGAGTCTTGCTGTCACACTGAAATTACAGTGGATTTTTGGTGGATGCATGTTATATGTGCAGAAAAAAAGCTTTAGCTGAGCTATAGTACAAACTCTACTGCAAGATATGAGTGGAAAGATTATACTGAATACTGAGTGTATGTAAACACACGTGTGCATGTGTGTTGCTGTGTTACTGCTTTGCTTTATTCATCACTGCTACAAACACAGCAGTCCATCTGTAGTATCTGACTCTCATTCGTTATCTTTCTCTCTCACTCTCTCATTTTTGTCTCCCTCTCCCATTCAACCTCTCACTCTTGGATAAAGACGTGGAGACATGCCACCAATGGTCAGCCAAACAAAAGTCCTTTCTTCCTGTCAGTCCCACAGCTGACCATGAAGTCACAGTTTATGTTTGCTTACAATACTGTGTTGCTAGCAAGAGTTCACCACCAGTAACAGTAACTTCAAGCTGCAGCTTGTGTGTGTGTGTGTGTGTGTGTAAATGTGTATAAATGAGCCTTTAATTGACTTATGCAGGGTTTCCTGTTAATGTGCGTTTACACAGGAAGAAATTATGGGAATATGCACAACACATATTGCACATACATTCGTTTCCACAGTTTCCTTAGTAACTTCATCATTTTGAACACACTGTTCAATAAGCAAACTGTACAGAGACGCTTGAAGATCTGCGACCCCTTAAATGAGAAGCGTTATGCTTGGTGATGAGCAAACACTGCATCCAGCTTAAGAACCTTATCCTATCAGTAAAACATGGAGGTGGCAGTGTCATGACTTGGGCCTGTTTTGTTGCCTCTGGACTAGAGCATCTTGCCATCTTTATTGTACCTATGAATAATAAGTTGTAAATGCAAATACTACAGGAAAATGTTGAATATCCATCCATGAACTAAAGCTCAGCAGAAAATGAATCATGCAGCAAGACGATGATCATGAACACACAAGTTGTTCTACTAAAGACTGGTAAAAGCTGAAGAGACGTTGTTTTGAAATAGCTGAGTCAAAGTCCTGACCTTAATCCTAAGGACTTGAGGAAGGCAGTTCATGCAAGGAAGCCAATTAACATCAGCAAAGCTGTCTTGTAAGGAGGAATGAACTAAAATCCCACCAGAAACGTTTAATTTATTACTGCAAAACGGGGGTCACACCAGTTACTGAAGGTACAGGTTTACATACAGTACTTGTAAACACAAACATTTAGTTTCACAAAATAATTAAATAAGTGTAATGTGTTTGTTTCACTGGGAGATTGAGATCGTTTGTATGCAGAAAAAAAACTTTCAAGCACCACTGTATCTGTAACTGTGACCAGTCAAACCTTTAGTGTTTATGTGTCTATGTGAACAAGAGAGAGTGAGAAACTGAAGATGGAATCACTGGCTTCAGGCTCATGTCAGCTTCTGGCTGAAAAAAATTAGGAGCTGTCAGCCCAGATTTTCTCTAGTGTGTATGTTTGTGCCTGTCACCATTACCACCACTTACCAGTGCCTCATCTGTCTCTTTCTCTTCCTGTTCCAGTGGAGTTGCTTCCTGCTTTTGCATCTCGTTACTGTCTGATTGGCTGCTTTCTTCAGTTTTCTTCAGTTTCACCTCTGGCTCTGATTGGTCCCTATAATCAGGCTGCTGCATGCATGCATGGGCAAGTTAATGAAGAAAAATCAAACAAACAAAATAAAAATAAAAAACAAATAGAGGAGAGAGGGAGAGACAGGGGAGGAGGAGAAGTTGTGGAATAAAAACGAAAAGGAGGAAATGATAGAAAAAACACAAACACAACAATAAGAAAACCAATACAACCATGATGGCGTCCATTTATGTGACAACATTGAGAAAAATGAAAAATAAAAATGATTCATGTGTCTCACAAGACAAAGAAAAGGATGTAGAGGAAGAAGAGCTTGGTCAGAGAGGAGAATGAAAGAGTGGATAAAAGAAAGAAGAGCAGAATGGAGGGCAGAATGAATGGCTGAGGGGGGACGAAGGTACAAAGGAGGAGAGACGAGGGAAACAAGAATGAAAGAGACGGGGAGGAAGGAGGAGAGGAGAGATAAGACGAACAGGAAGGCAAGAGGAGTAAGGCGGTTAGGATGAAATGTCAGATCGAAGAGCGCGAGGAAGGAACAAAGGTCCGATGGCAAATCCAGTGCAGTTGTTATGGGCAAAGAAAGGAGGTAGACAAGTGCAGAAAAGCAGTAATGCAAGAATATAAAGGGAATAGGAAGAAAGCAGAGAAGCAGTGAGGGTGGTGATGAAGATGAGGAGGTGTTAGAAGTGAGACGAAGGATGTTTTATTGGGTGGAAAGGGGAAGATGCAAGTGAAGTGCAGAAATCGACGGTTATGGTGCCCGAGCAGAGGAGGTAGGGACGAAGGGAAGGAGAGAGAGGAAGGAAAGGAGAAGAGAAGATCGGAGGGGTGTTGGGACTCAGAATTGGCCTCTAATGGAGTCTAAACATTGTAATTCACTCACTTAAAACTGTATCATTTCATCACAGCTTCCTCCAAACAGGCAAATTAGAAAACACAGATTTAATAAAAAACAAGCTCCTCTTCCTGTAAATGCAGTACAGAAACTCCATCTTAGCAGGAACATTTTAATCTTATTTTTTAAACAAATGAAAAAAAATCCCAATGTTGTGACCTAACTGAAAAAGTTTCCAACATAACCTCATTCACCAAAGAAAAACGATTCCTACTCTGGTCAAATCTTATGTTTTTAACGTCTGCTAGTTGAAAGTATTGGAGAAAATGTGCCTTCTACAATACTGTAGAAAAACAAGCCAGTCGAGTAACTTATGATTCCAGTGTGCTTTTATAACTGTATGGGTCTTATATAGAATTTCATACAGACCATTATATAGCTGAAAATACAACAGTTGCTCAGAGTAAATCATAAATCACTGGCAATCAGTCGGTACCCCAGAATTTCCCAGTGGAGTGTTTCAAACAGAAAATGTGATTTGTGTCGAGTGTGATTGGAAATCTGTTTAGGTCAAGCTCACTGTCTCATCTACTGCTAATCAGAAATCTGTGTGGGAAACCCTCGAACGTAATCCCAGATACATTTCTGCAGAACCTTTTATAGATTTTCTTTGCCCTTGAATAACAGATTTGAATAACTCAGACTATTTGATTTCTGTTTTCAGAATATATTACATATCCATAGACAGCTCTGTTATCTTAAAAGCTTTGGCTTTGCTGCACAGTACTCAGTAGCTGGTATCAGGTATTCAGGTCTGAATAGCAGCCAGAATACATGGACTCCAGATAAAATGGTCTCCAAGTTATACACTACAGTCTGTTTATATTCTATTTTTGTGCAAGTAAACTGTGGACATGATGCTATGATTTATAACTATTATTATTAACCATGATATAACTCTCCCACTGGCCTCAAAGGAGGCACTATAGTCAAACAACGAATGTAAGAAAATCTACGGATATGAATGCTACTTTTAAATAAACAGCTATGACCCATATTGCTCAGCCTCACTAGGTCTGAACCCAGACTTTATGTTGCATTAGTTTGCTGATGAAAATACATAAAGATAAACTGTGTTTTATGTGCCCTTAATAACCTCACTATGTCCATGCAACAAACAGGCTCCATTTGAGGCCCAAAGCAGCATCTAAATATCAGGTTAGGAGGCAATTTAACAGCATGCAGAGGACATGGGTGGCATCATGTGGAAGGATTTACACCGGCATCTCAAATCTGACTTCATCTATTACATCCTAACAGCAAAGGCAGGATTATTTTATAAGTTTACATTTTTTATTGTCACCATGTGTTGGAAGAATTACTTGTTTAACTAGAATAAATGCAGGAGGGGCAAAAGCATATTGTCTTTATGACCTGTTTTTGTCAGGACATTGCCAGTGGTGCATCAGATTTGAGCATGCTGTGTAAATTCTTCACTGTGAGGAGAAACTAAAGCAGCATGTTTAAGTGGGATTGGAAGTGTTAGGCAGCCAAAATAATGGTTCAGCACTGAAAGAAACAGAAAACTGAAGAATAGAAAAATAAACTCATGACAGAAAATATAAAATCAACAAAATAAAAGCTTAAAAAAATCAACTGATAATAAATGAAAGAGAAAGAAGTGACAAGGGGTGGAAGAAGAGGTGCATGTTTCTTGTCTTTTACCTTGTCCTCAGCAGTGTTCAATCTATCCTGGTCATCTCCAGAGAAGGGGAGTGAGGTGCATGTTAAGGTCACGGGAAATGCTCCTTCAACCTGAGGGTCCCTTGCACCTGTTTGGGGATTACCCAGGCCGTCCACCCGCTCAACAAACGCCTGCAACTGTGTGTGCAGAGCCTGAAGCCTGCTGGTCAGAGCACCAACCAGAGGTCTATCTGCCAGGTCAGACAGCTCTGAAATCTGGGGGGGGGGATAAATAAATCATGAGATCAAATAAAATAAATCATGAGCTGCAGAGCTGCTCATGATTTATACAAGACTTAACTGCTTATGCATTAAAACCACATACATGTAGGAGAAAGACCATTTATATCAATGGCTAAAAGTTTGTTTTAATACAAGTGCTTACAGATTTTGTTTGTGATTTTTAATTGTTGCCTTTTAGTTATAGCTCATTTAGCTCACACCACACAGAGGAAACGTACCTGGCCGTGAGGCTGAGGTTTCTCCAGGTCACATGGCTCTGCTGCGTCATTGCTGCAGACCTTGTGATACATGGATGGGGAAGAGGAGGAGGAGAGGCAGTTGGACTCAGGGGAGGTCAGGAGCTGTATAGCTGTGGAAACCAAGCGAGCCTGGTCCCTCATGGCCAGCAAGGCATCATGGTCCTTCTGCCCCAGGCACCCGGGGAGTGGAGGTGTTGTATCAGTGTTGTCCTCGATCTTCTTTTTCTGTTCCTTGATCTCTAGGGTGTCATTCTCACCACCTACTGGCTCTTTGCGGTGGGGTGGGCTGTTGGAGAAACGGAGCACTCTGAAAACTTCTTGTATATGTTTTAACAGTTTTTAAATGTCAAGATTACAAGTTAATTCTTGATCTTAATGTGCTTGGAAAAACAGATATGATTCCATGACAGCCGTGTAAACATGACTAATGACTGGATCAGTTTGACTTTAATAACTCAGCACTTTGGCCACGGTGAAGTTCACATTTGAGTTTATTAGGGAAATAACTATTGGATGGATGATTATTAGATTTAGAACATTAGCTGTCACACTAAACTAGGTTGGTGAACTAATGGTGGACTTGGTGAACATTATACATATATACATTTACAGTAAATCAGCATGTTAGAATAGTCGTATTGGAGCAGTTCTTGTGATGTGATGAAACATACAATATGTGGCACAGACAAATCTAGGGAAGCAAAACTTCCCTGTTCTTTACGTGTTTAGTGAAGTGCTGTTTTGTCACCAGAAAACACAGAACTACTATAAACACAGTATCCATGGTGGAAGACTCATGGGAGGTTAAATTTCTACCCAATTAGAAATCAATCAAATCAATACTGTTTTGATTGCGTATGATCAGATGCTGTGTGGGGTCTGTTTAGAAGTTACTATAAGGGTAGGAACACTATAAGTTACTTTAAAAATACTCTCAGTGAAGGATCCCAAGTATAGAAATACACTGTCAAAGCACAATTTCACCCAAAAATGATGTAACAGAGACCTGAATTCTTAAAAAATACCTGGTGGGGAGGCACTCAGCAGAGTCTCCAGCCTCTGCATCAGTCTCCAGAGTCAGTCGTAGCGAGGAGGAAGAAGATGACGAGGAAGGAGCATGGTACGAGGCCAGATCACATCTTTGTAGGTTGGACAGAAGCACTCTATTCTCGTACTGTAGCTTCTTCACCTTCCCGCTCAACTCTCCAATCTGAAGCCTTGCCAGTCTGAGCTCCTCCTCCTGGGCAGGGGCGTCTGTGCTGATGAGCACCGCCCCTTCCTGTAGAGAGTGGACCAAGCTGTTGTTCAGCAGCCCGTCCGTCAGCGACGTTAACGAATTGGACGGCAGCGTGGACGGCGGTGGTGGGAGTTCAGACTTATAGCGGTTTATCTCGTTCATCAGAAGTTTGTTCTGTTCCTCCATCTCTATCAGAGACCTCCTCAATAGCTCCGCTTCTTCTTCCACAAATTGGAGGTGTCTCTGGAGCTCCATGACATTCTCAGATGAAGCCCCTCCCCCGAGCACCATGGCTCCTCCTGTGAGGCCAAGACCCGCCCCCAGGCCACCACCGACACCCGTGAGCTCCTGATTACAGTCTAAGGAATAAGTGAGAGGTGAGAGGTCAAGCAGTTTAGAAAGCAAAAGAGAAAAAAATCCATGAAATAATAATTGCTTGAAAAAATAATAAACACCTTTCAGTGCACAACACAACTTCAAATATTACTATATTTGTTTCTTCCAATATCACGAAAGCTGTAGTAATTAATCAATGAAAGAAACTATTGTCAGCCATATTTTACACTTGCATCGTAATAAAACCTTTTTGATATACAAGATTTTTTTTAATTATCTAATGCAACCTGTTGATTTAAGACCACTTGCATCTCCAGAGGAACTCGCGTCTGAGAAACAAAATACAGGAATGTGTAACCTGGCCAGTGAGATGAGTCTTAAAAACTACCTTGTGGTCCCTTCATGTCATCCATCTCAGCTCGGAGCCCCCTGTTCTCCACCTCCAGCTCCACAATGCGTCGACTCAGCAGGTTGGCCTCCTCCTCCACCAGCTTCAGATGGACTCTGATCTCTGCCTCACGGGTGTGGGGGGAATCAGCAACCTGGAGGAAGTCAAATTAAGAAGACATAAGGAGAGCAGGAGAATCACTTCCTTACTCATCTTATACCTGCTCATTCACACACTTTTAATCAGCTGCTGACCTTTCATTGTAACTGCTTCTGTGCTTTTTATTCCCAGTTACACTCAACCACTCCTGTGGAGCTGCTCAGTGACCAGTGGTTATATTGGGCAGCTTCCAGGTGTGAATGGAGTCAGAGTGTTCAGTGTGTTAGTGTGAATATTCCTTGTCATTATTGTTGTGTGCGAGTACATTGATCCATGAGAAACCAGTCATGGAGTCAAATTGTTTGTGCATACATATTTTGACTATAAAGCTATTCTGATTCAGATTTTCAGCAGTGCCAGATATTTAAATGCTCATCCTTAACTGGGAATCCAACATTGTGACAATTGATGATGTTATAGGAAAATCACTGACTGTCTTCTGCTTGTTGATAGGTTTCCTAATGTTTAGTAAAATAGCTCAAAAATAAGTCTGATTTAATGGGTATTGTCAAGTGCTTTGGCTGTTTCTAAAACAGAGTTTTCCCAGAGAGTTTTGGCAAGTGGGTAATATCTATCATTTGGGTTTTATATGGGAACAGAGTGTGGGAATACTTTACAAACCATAACCACCATAATTACCCAGTGGCACAGTTTTGTAGCCCTCAAAGATAAAGTGCTAAAAGCTAACAAAAGACAGAAACTCAGGGTTTAGATTTTCTTCATGGTGTTTTTAGAGCACACTTCTGTAGGCTCTATCACTACAAATGATGTGACAAAAAAATCTTTTTCATATTCATACTGTATCACTGAGCTCCTCATCCTCCTCTCACCTCTTCCACAGTGAGCGAGGCATCAACGTCTCCATACAGCGATCTGTACTTGGCCAGCTCCTCCTTCATGGCCTCACTGTCCTTCACCAGCTTGGTCAGCTTCTTGCACATCAGGGCTGATTCCTCTTTGGCAAAGTGGAGCTGACACTTCAGGTCTGAACTGTCCTCCTACAGCGATGGCACAGAACGAACAGAGACCACTGACGTGACACTGATACACAATAGTGCTGTATCACAGAGAGGTTGACATGCACACAGAGTTCTTATCAATTGACAAAAACTTTGATAATTGATTTATCTTTATATTTAATTTCATTAAATAAAAAGCCAAACATTTGTATGTTCCAGCTCCTGTCTCTGTGAATAATCAATAGATTAATCAAGAAGTAAAATGATCTTTCAGTGGTGCCTTGAGCTGAACAACTGTACGTGAACAAAGAAAATTTACAGAAGTAAGCAGAGATATGAAAGCTGTTGATGGCATGCGTTACATTGATTACAAACCTCTGTAAATAAATAAATGCATAGATGAGCAATTTAATTTGAAAATCTATTTGAATTTGATGGTAAAAATATTTGAATTTCAAAGTAAAAATTAATAATTTGGTAACATTTTGTGAAACCCTACTTAATTGGGGTTGAGACATGTAAATCACATGTGGACTAATGAAGATCCCCCCCAGATCTGACAGTGCACTTTTAAAAACCCCATTTACAGCCATCATTTACCAAAATAATAAAAAACATCTCACAAATCATTAAGCAACATCCTATTTGTGAAACCTGACAGAAAAGAGACACGGAGAGACAAAGACACTTGTTCTTCAACTTTGATGGAGAAGAGATATTATGTGTTAAGTCTGAACTGATGCACGACAGTTAAAAGAGAGAAGGGTACTTCAATCAGTTTGTCCAAGGAAAGAGGTTATGCAGAAGACACACATACAGAAAGTAAAAGGTGCAGACAGATTAATGTGAGGACACACAACAAGCTGACCAGTCAGATCCCTTCATGCACAAAGTTGCTCAACTTGCAATCTGCAACTTTAAATCTATCCAGACTGACAACTGGGCAACATTAGAGGTCAAACGTGAAGCACGTGACGATTCTGTCATTGAATTGTGTGTTAAAGCAAAATTTCAGTATTTTCCAGACCACAGCAACGTTTTGACATAATTTCTGCAAACTGCAGGATACCAGACTGTTTGCTCTCTGCTCACTGAACAGAAGCCACAGTCTATTACAGAAGTGCAACCAACTGGGATGAACTGGCTTTTCATTCTATTTAAAATCGCCTTGAACTTAAAAAGAGTATTGACAAAGAACTGTTTGACTAACTTGCTGCTTTTAGACACCAAGTGATGAGGTCAGAGTCGTGCTGTTTTTATTCCTTTTACATAAACAAAGGAAACAGAAACTCTAACAAACTCACTCATTAGTGGTTTGCCTCAGACATCATCTATAATCTGAAAAGACTATTTAACTCAAAATACAGACTGTAAGGGCTGTAGCAGAAAAAGAGTGTACTACAGCGTGCATGTTATTGCTTATGAATTCAGTGTTGTATTTTTTTATGTAACATCCATTTTCACATCCTCTCACTTTAAACAAATGGTTCAGCTAAATAATGCATCTCTCTTATAATGCAGAAACCACATCATTATCATAAACTCTGTGGCCAGTTATTTTCTGTGAAAAAGCTCTGCTAAACCATCTGTACACCTGAGGACAGTAAAAGTAGTGAAGCAGGTAAAAGATTTTCTCAGGAGTAGCTGGAGACCAAAACAGAACTTAAACCAGAGTGAACTTTTTACTTACATTTGTCAATTGGCCAGAAACACGTCTGCAAATAAATGATGCTCTGTGTCTGCTAAATACTTGCTAACAAAGTTGGCCATAGGGTCAAAATATGTTAGTGTTCAGAGCTTGTTTCAGCTTTCCTAACCTGACAAGAAAAATCTGTGAATGCATGTTTCAGCTATATCAAATTACTTTAAAGTAAAAGGGGTCACTCACAGTTGCTCTGTTGAGGTTTTGAAGCCTCTTTCAGCTCTTTATTTTGGTTTTACAGCACATTTACTTCTTGATCTCAGCACCCTCACCAACTTGGTGCTGATTTCCATCTGCACCCTGTCTCACTGTTTCAGCAAACAAGCTCCAATAAACCCACGGTATGCTAACAATCCAGCTGTTAAGAACTAGCTTTGGAATAAAGTGGAGTATTTCGCAGCTAAAGACTCTGATTTGATTTGCAATATATAAGCAGTTATTGTGTTTCTAAACACGCCACAAAACAACTCAAATCACATGCATTATTATGTCAGGGTTGCATTTATGTATCTGTTTCCGCATTTTTTTTTCTGCCAACTAGTGAGCAAGAAGATTTGAGACTCCTTGTGTTAAACTATTAAGATTAACACAAGGAGTTGTACAAACTTGAATGTCGAGTTTTTTAATTAAAAGTTGTAAGCATATATGTGCATCTATCCCCAAAACACACCCCGAACTCAGTGGTAACTACTGCTGACCTGATGTGATCCTGTGTAGCCATTCCTCAGAAGCAGCTATGTATTTGTTTTACGGCCTGTGGAGCGTTTCCAACCACATTAAGCGAGGCAAATTTACAGCCATTTATGGTATGTGGCTTGGAGAGGAAGGCTTGTGTTTGCAGCCAGAGAGAGATGGTAGAGAGAGTATTAACCTCACTGCAGACACCTTCTGGAGTGATGTGTTAGTCCTCTAGGTTTTTAATCTGTATGTGTATACTCATATCATATGACCTAAGATCATACACTTCCAAGTCCTGCACTGCTTTTTCAAAGAATGAGGAAAACATGAGAAATTTTTGTGAAAAAAAACAACACAACAACAAATGTACGAGATAGAAAAAGTGAAGCTGACAAAAAAAGCTGTTTGATTTTGTTTATGTTTGAAAGAATAAAAATACGGAAATAGAAAGTGTAATATTGAGACCTGATATGCAAACATAAACAAACTGCACAGACTGCAACAACTATAAACATCTGCAGGAGAAGATGGAGAGAGAGAAAAAAAGTGAGAAATGACGAAAAAACACAAGAGGCAAGACAGGATCTGCTGATCTATCTTTTTTACACTACGCATGGCTTGTTGAGACAGAGTGTGATCCCCACAGGAAATAGGTCGCAGACAACAAGAGGGAGAGACACAAACAGCACAGCCATGAGTTTGTGAGGCAGAAACACCCTTGAAGGATCACACAGGCAAGGTTTCTAACATGACAGTTGTAATCAGCTGCCTCGGACAACCTAACATGCCTACTCTGAGCTAGATATTTGTTCAGTGTAAAAAAATAAAAGACAAAAACGCCTGTTTATGAACTTTAATTAAAGTGACTCTTTACAGGAGCAGCAGGGTGGTTCTAGTGTTAATTAACACGTCAATAATGTTTTCATGTTTGTGCTTGCCCCAAGTAAATGACTATTTGTCCACAATAAAAATAAACAGATCCTTGTCATTTATTCTTTTGATTTTACAGGATTTTATTCTGTTGGATAAAAAAACTGCTTTATCTTTCAATAAACAAATTAAACTATAACCATTAGTGTCTGCTCTGTTCTTCTCAATGTTGAAACACAGGGGTGTAACAGTTCACCTCACTTCAGCCATTGTCAGTTTCTTTCAGTCTTCCACTCTCTGTTTCACTCATCTTTTCCTATTTTCATCATTTCTCCCATTTATTCAACTTTCCTCTTTTGTTTTCCTTCAATTTCCTTTTCTGTTTCTTTTTCTCTTCCCCAGTGCTTCCACGCTCTCTAGCCTTTACTATTTATCTCTGTTGACTTCCTCTGTTGTGTTTGTGTGTTAGTGATCAATGTCACTCTCTTTCTCCAGGTTTAAGATATTTTAGCTGGACTGTCTGCGGATAAGAGTGTGTGTGTGTGTGTTTGTGTGTGTAAGTGCGTCTTACCTGTGGACTGAGCTTCTTGTCAGGTTTGTTGTTGGGTCGGGCTCCTCTTTTCTTCTGGGAGTTCTGCAACAGAGACATAGAGAGTTTCATTAGTAACATGTGATACAGACTGTGGACAGAAACAAAACATACGGAGAGAGACAATAACCTGCAGTGGAAAAGATGTGGGATTTAAACTTATGCACAAAGGTTTCAATAAATGACGTTCCAGGTCAATAACCTTCAATATGTGCACACATTTCAATGACAAAATCTGACTTATGAGAGCTTCAAGAGCTTCCACCAGTACAGTTTGTTTTGTTCATTTATGATTCACCTTCAGCTTATGTCTAAACAGATCTCAATTTCAAACCTCAAGCTGTTTCACAGACATTAAACAAGAAAAAAAAAAAAAAAAGATTTTCACAACTACAGTAATGACCATCAGTCTAGGAAGCTGGACTTTGTTATAACTCTTTCTCAGGCCATTTATGCAAATTCCAGGTTTTCCAGGATGCAAAAGAACTCTTGACAGTTCTCAACAGTTAGTCGAGACTCCCTTTAATTAGGTACCTTTAATAGAATACTGTGACTACCACTCTCACTCTCAATCTTTATTGTCTCTAATAAAGAGAAATTTGGTTTGCGGCCAGGTGAATAAAACCAAGAGTTAAAACAAATAGCAACACGGTCAGTCACACAATACAAGAGACAACAGCTCGAGCAGACAACCCATACCTTCCCCGAAAACAGAGGAGGGAACTCACCAGCAGGGCAGCACCACAGACCACCAAAGGTCTTCGAATGTCATCAAATGCATTAAGACTAGAAACAGCAAAAAACAACCAGTCTGCATCCAAACTAAAGAAAACCTCAGAACCATTAAAGCTCACTTATTAACACATTACATCTTGTGTCTTTAATCTGTACAAAACTGGACATGTAAAAATGATGAATGAAAGTTGTGGTTTTATGAGGGGTGATCCACTGGAACTATTTCTTGGATAAGACTTCCTGTAGTCTTGATGTCATCCTGAGGTTGCAAGCACCACCTTTTTCTCAGGGAGATCTGTTAACGTTTTCATCTTACAATGTGGTCTCTAAGAGATTTGTGATGATAATCATGATTTAGCAAATAAATGTCAAACTACTTAAATCCTGAATTCCTAAATTAACTGGTTTTCTTGTTAATCTGTTTTCATGTGTTCTCTGTCTTATGTGTTGTCAAATTTTAGACCACATTTCCTAGAAATACTCTTATTTTCTGCTTCAAAGATGATGTTGCCACATGGTCTATTTGTTCTGGAAGTGCTCTTCCAGTTTCATGGACAATGCTAAACTTCAATATCACAGAACAGAAGGAAAATTCAACTATAAATCCACCTCTGAGAGTGAACCTCATTTCAGAAGCACACAACAAGGTTAAAAGTATGAAACTACACACACGAGCACACTCAAAATATGTAGTACATAATATGACAGCTCCTCCCACTCTCTTGTTCTGCTCCAGATGTTATTGCTATGGTGATGCTGATCATTCCCATGGTGATTTCAATCACCACAGTGACACTGAGAAGAGCGTGGAATTACAGCTGTGAAGTGGTGGTATGAACAAAGAGAGATAATGAGAAGGTGAAAGAGAGGGAGAGACACACAGCGAAAAGACAGAGAAACAAAGATGTTCCACGTAATGACATTAACAAAAAGCTGGGTTGCATTGTGAATAGCTGCTCTGCTCACACACACACTATCCTCTCCTCTGTTCATCCACGTGGATGCCCAGTGCATTAAACTCTCATAAATCATCATCCTTTCTTCTCTTTAGAGCCAAGACCAATCCCGCAGACGCAGACACACACACACACACAGAGTTGGGACAGACGCTGCAGTGCAAGTAGCTAAGCTCATCTGGCTCAGGCCGTTTCCATGGAAACAAGCTACTTTCTCTGCAATGAACAACTGACAACAAAAGAAAGAAAAGGAGGGATGGATGAAATAAAAAGGTGAGAATTGAGGACAGACTTAGTACTTGGGTCATTTTTTTAAATGTCAACTTGGCGTGTTTGACATAAAGTGATAAAATATTGCAACTGTCAAGCAGTGAGGAATTTCCTAAATTATTATTTTCTTCCTGTCCAGGTGGAGCTGCAGTGCAGTATCAGCATGAAGGGTATTTGCTTATTTGTGTGATTTTGTCACTGCTCACCTCTTTCTATCATTTCACCCTCTCCTCCTCCTCATCTTTTCATCACTCTTTGGACCATTTCCTGACCTTTTAATTTTTCATCTCCTGCTGTCCTGCCCTCCCTCACGTCCCTCCCTCGTCTCCTCTCTGCCTCCCTAAATTCCTCTCTCTCTCTCTCTCTCTCTCACTCACACCCAAACCCATTTGAGATCATTTTATCAGGGAGCCAACAGTCTATTAATGACTTTAAACTTACTGATCAATAACCCTGATTGATAATGGAAACAATGATTCTGGTTGGAGGTCGAACAGATGTCGGAAACAGTTGGATCAGGTTTTCAGCAGAGCAGCATTCAGTTGCAGAGGAAGGCTTCGATGGAAAAAGATGGAAATGAATTCACGCTATACTCTGGAGCAGGAGCTCATTAAACTGATTATCACACTTTGCTTCATTTACAAGAACGATTCCTGAATTCCCAGCATGTGGAAAAGTTGTGTGATCTGCTAAACAACTGTGCCTGAAGAAGAAGTGGTAATAAAATTAGTAACAGATAACAGTTCATTTGGGGGCAGGGGGCTTGTTTAAGAGCATCTGATGAATGTCCAGTCTCATTTTAGCTCTGGTTTGGTCTCCACCAACTCCTGCTCCAGCAAATTGCTATCTTTCTGAATTACTTTACTGGTTAAATCAGTATTTCACTCTTGTTCAATATCACAACACAAATAGAAAAATATGTAAATGACAACAACTAACTGAATTTTATGGCATTAAAACACACAGAGAGGATGATCAATGGAGGTGACACTCAACAGAGTGTGACTGTGTTTGGCCTAGGAAGGATTGTGTAACTTTGACTTTGACTTTATTGTCCCAAGGGGAAATTCTTTTCCACAGTACTGTACTTATTTGACAAAAACACACCACAATAGTATCAATTATATGATACAGCAGAAGTTACAAAAAAAAAGAAGCACTTAACACTTAACATATTTTGCCACAGTACTTACACCTCGTACACTACGACCACCTTTACACAGATTACACAGATTTAGTCCCATTCAACGTGGTCTGTTGTTGAGAGACTTAATAGCTGAAGGGATCAGGCATTTTCCAAAGCGGGCCCTCTTGCACCTTATAGATCTGTACCTGCGCCCAGAGGGTAGTAGGACAAAATGTTTATTTAGTGGGTGAGTGGAGTCCTGTTCTATTGAAATTCCAATGCGTGTGATAGCCTTGTTATTGAGCTCGGTGAGATTGGGTGTGGGAAGACCTATTATTTTTGCAGCTATGTTGGTCACTTTTGTGAGTTTGGTCCAATTCATAACAGAAAGCATGTTGAAGAAACAGGTGGAACAATACAATAAAATTAGTTGTATGATGCTATAGCAGTACGAGAGCACATTTGAAAACAAGTCTTTCTGTCATGTCTAACTTCTTCCATAATCCTGCATTTTATAGCATATTTGTTGTGATTAACTTTTATTTGCAGTGTGTTGATTTTGCTGCACTGTCAGTCTCACTCATTAGCAGGTGTTGGCTGCGATGTAAAATGTTGTTGCTTGCTGAGTGAAAAGGAAGCAGAGGTAGCCTTTGTCTCTACGAGCTGTAGAGAAAGAATGAGCAGCTGAATCCTCCACTGTGTTTACTGGTTAACTGCTAACTTTTTTCATGTTTTACTGACACTTACAACAGAACAATAATATCAGTACCAAATGTGCTCTTCCTGCTATAACCAGTGACACTTGTGTGACAGTTGCCTAAACTTCCTCAAACTGCCAAAAAGTTACCTGGATTGTCAGTCAGCTGTCTGAGCCTCCACCAACTTGCCCAGACTCTGACATTACATACTGTAAAATACAAAATAACAGCATAAAGTGGTAATTAGAAAAGTAAACAGCATGGCCCACAGAATGCTGACTCAGTTTATAAAACCCATCGTTCTTAAAGGTGTGCCTCCAATTACAAGTTGCATCTGCAAGTAAACAACTGCCTGAACTGTCACTTTAACCATTGAACCACTGCCTAAAGCAGGAGAAACTGATGTGTTGGCTAACATTTTCAAGTGTTAGTTGAGGATTACTGCATCTGTGAATATATAACCTGACACTAATATTAACAAAGACATCATCAAATTCCATGAAACTAATCACCAGTCACTTTGTGAAACACTCCCTGTTTGCCTTTTCTTCACGAGTGAAGTCTTTTCCTAGCAAGCTATTTTTCTTCACACACCTGATGGACTGATGTGCACACCTCTCATTTTTACATAAGTATGTTGGAAAATTACTTATTATGTAAAAACACACAAACACATTGTGACCTGAATCTACTTCTCATGTTTCCTGAGCTCACAGGTCTGAAGTTACACTGCAGATAAGGTAACAGGTTGACTTCCAAGTTATCTGATAACATATCATAGAGGACTGTAACTGTACCGTCCTTCTCAGCAGCAGCAAAAGCTTTATCTGGTAACATTTTACTATATTTCACAGTAATCACACGGTTGATTCCATATATGAGAAATGAACCAGTGATGGCAGAGAAAGGGTTAGCAAAAGAGAAAGTTTGATGGATTTTGAAAGACAGATACTTGCCCATCTCTTCCTTGCCTGAATGAACTGGTGTACAGAGGGAAACCAGCGAGGACAGAGAGGGAACGAAGAAGAGATGGTCAATGACAGAGAGAAAAAGTTAGATAATCACAACAATGGCAGAGTGTGATAAAGTGAAGAGTGAAAGAGAGAGATGTTGTCATTCCTCTGTCATGGATGAGGGGGCACAGCAGTGTGAACTCTCCTCTTTCCAATTCAATCTGATCTGCAGCTCAACCAGCCGTGACGTTCGGGCTACGCAGCAGGAGGAGATCAAACACAACAAGATACCTGATGAAAACCTAGAGAAAAGTTGGTCTGGAAGAGAAGGGTGAAAAATGTTGACACAAAGGCTAAATAAGGACAGGAAAATGTAGAAAACATGATGAAACTAAACAAACTAATGTTGAAATACTGGATATGGAAATTATATGCCCTCAACCTTAACCGCCATGTTAAGAAACTGTGAAAGGGAGCAAGTGAGGACTAAATACCCTGAAAACAATGATGAAACTTAGAATAAAGACAGCACAGCTGCAAATAGACTAGACAAATTATAGTAATAACGCCTGAAAATAGAAACAGGGAGATGGAAACAGTGTCCTGCAACCTCAAAAGTAAGGACAAAAGTATTAAGAAACCACTCGATTGAGATGTTACTGCTGCTGTCTTGGTGACACACCAGAGCACAGTACCATCATTTTTTTCCACTGTGTGCTGATATGGTTTCTGAATAGAATTGTTTTTTACAGTCTAGTCAGGCCTGCCACACAGGTTAACTGTGTGATGAAATTTCTCTCTGAGAATGGAAGAGGAAGCAGTACAGAAATCTGATTTGTTTCCAGGCAGGCATTAAATCCTGAGAGCTAGATAGAAGACTTCTATGTTGAAATACATTAGAAAGGTCCAACGATTACAGCTCTGGTTTAGTTTCTGTTTCATTGTCTTGTGTAGCTGGCGTAGAATTCCCTTCTTGTTATGGACACAGTGTCAACACACAGTTATGATTAGGAAAAAAGAAATCACAGTACAGCTGATGTAGATGCACAAAAACAACCTGGTTAGGTTTAGGCACAAGATCTGCAGCATCAGCTTTTACATTAGTATAAAGACTGTGTTTTGGAAGTACTATTAAAATTAGTACTTCCTTAATGTTACAGGATGTAGTTACTTCGTTAAACAGTGATGGTTAAAACACATAACATTTAACTCTGGATTCAAATGTTGGCCTCCTATGAGGAAGGGTTGGATTTTGTGACCCAAACATCCACCCCTACCTTCTCCAAATGCAGACTCTGCTGCTCTACACAACCCAACCTTCTCCTTTACTCATGTCATAACTCCTAAGGCAGCTAGAGGTCCCTTAACTATATGTGACTGCTGGTTTTGGCACAAAACAAGGACAGTGTCTTATGTTCCCAAAGTGCTGAAATATTCCTTTAGTCTTTTCCCAAGGTATATACTGTATCTGTGAGAATAACCCACTATCTTGACTTGTTCTCTTTTGAGGTGATAATATTTCTTGTTTAGTAAAAGCAATGGAAATAAAGCAAAGTGACACTTTCTTCTAACTTTTCTGTGACATTTTAAAACTCTTTTCTAGTTTCTAGTTCTCTTTTCTAGGTTGAAATTGGCTCATGATGTAGTTCATGACAAAAATGGTCATGGACATGGACACACTGCATTGCAAACAGCAGATTTAATGTAAAAATGCACTGGCAGTCATCAAACTGGGTTTTTTTCTGAGAACCTGAATTCAATCAGATTGCTAGAATACAGAGTTAAAGTGTTTGTGTTGTATGTACATATAGAGAGTGTGGGTCTCTGCAAAGAAAATTGATTTATCTGAAGTGAATGCAGCAACAGAGTCACACATGCTCTCTCACAGGCAAGGGTCCATACCCACACTGGAACACAGAGTCTACACAAACACAACACACCGTGAGTTGCATAACCAGGGTGTGTGTCCGTGTGTGTGCGCAAAAGATAAGGATGGATGGAAGCAAAGAGAGAGAGTGTGACAAGAGGGGCCGGAGGAGATAATTAGACAGCAATACACCTGCTTCAGCTAGCAAAACACAACAAATCAGACCTCAATAGCCCAGTCAATTTCAATAAATATTTAATTGAGCTCATTAATGATAAGTAAAATACATCGAAAAATAAGCAAAATAAATGAGGAATTACAATTTTTTCCTGCTCAATTCCCTCTATTTACCAAGTAAAAGCAATTCAATCATGCTCACATAACAATACAAATGGATGCGTGTAATGTTGTGAGCTGAGGCTAACATCATATTTATTCTTGGTTGCACTTGATAACAGCTTTTACTGAATTCCTCGGATGCAAATGCAGTGTTAAGTAGCTCTCTCCAGTTGTCTGCAGGCAGAGGAAAGCAGATCATAGCACAACAGAGCAGAGCAGATAAGACCAGAGTAACTACAGCGTTGCCCAAATCCCCTGTCTGCTCTGCTCATTACTACACAATCACGCAGTTTCCACACTCTGCGATGTCTCTCACACTTTAACACACATTTTGTGAAAACATTATAACACCCTGCAAGCGCTGAATTAGGAAATAAACAGCCCATTTACTGTCAGCACGTCAAGAATAAAGTCTCTCTGTCTGCTGACTTGTTGGTTTTCTGGATTGATTGAGCATCAGAAATGAAATAAGTCTCACTAATTTGCTTTCAACTTCATGCATGTGGTTTTATATTGTATGCTTTAGTCTGTTTCATACAAATCAAGCATGCTTTACTTCTATAAACTGTACATCAGTTATCAGTTAATATAAGTTGGCATTGTGGTTGTATGCCTTCGCTTAACCAGTGACATTGTAGTTTACACACGTCTGTCCGGACTCATATCAAGACCCCAAGTAGATGTTTGTGCCAGATGTAATGAAATTCCTTCCAGTCTTTTCTGATGGCATTAATGAGAATGGGACAAACATGAGGTCACAGTGACCTTGACCTTGACCTTGGACCACCAAAATCTAATCAGTTCATCACTGAGTCCAAGTGTACCAAATTTGAAGGAATTCCCTCCAGGCATTCCTTAGGTATTAAATTCACACAAATTGGGTTGCCGTATGGACAGACAACCTGAAAACTTAAAAACAAAGAGAGCAAAAATACTGCTGAGAATCAAAGTGGTTAGGGATCATTCTCTCTCACACATTTACTCACAGCTAGTGCATGTCATCTCTGCATGTGTACAGTATCTCCCTCTCACTTAACTGCTGATAAGGTCAGGATGGAAAGAAATAGACTGAAATGCAGTAGTAGGAAAAGACCTGACGGGGCCATTTCACAGGTGATGTAGGAGGAGAGCAGGTTCAACATCACTCAGAGTGTTTTTTTTATTAAAACAGTTTGAATTGCAGTTTGAAGCTGATGAAGCTGAAAAAATCTACATAAAACAAATATCTAAATGCAATTTGTAGATGTTTTTAAGGCTAAAGCATGACCACCAATATTTAAAACATATATAAAAACATTTAGTTTATTGCAGTAGCTTTACCACAGCTGAATACACACACACACACACACACACCTTTTTATCACCTCTCTTGAGATGGATGTTCCTGTTAAAAATTGTTGTTAATCAATCTACCGCAGGCTTAATGAATATTCTACGCTGTGCAACATAAAAGATTTGAGCTCTGTTTTGATTTAGCCACTGTTTCCTGGCAAATCACCTCAACCTGACCTGATATGCTCTCAGGACACACACATCATGCTGCTACAGCTACGAAAGCTACAACACAGATCCTGTCCAGCCGTAACAGCTATTTCTGTTTTTTATTCATGAAATGCAAATATGATTATTTAAAAGCACAGCTCTGCTTTATGTTTAAAGTATCACAAGCATTACCTGTGTTCAGCGTGTTTTTAAATGCCCCAATCATGTTTGTTGATGTATTTTTAGTTGTGGAAATGAACACTAACATGATTTAACACAACGGTGATTCAGCTCACATCCGTTTTTATGTATAAGCATAGCTAAAGCAAAGAGAATGAATGGTCAATTACCATCGCATTAGCATAGCATTAGCGCAGCAACAAAGCACCACATGACTGAGGGATGGATATAGTACTCTACATCTGCAAAGAAGCAACACATGCATTTTAAGTGCATCAACAGTCTGTCCTTCTTTTTGTCATCTTTAGCTTCGTTTTTCTCTCGTTCCAATCTCGCTTTAATTCAAATATTAAAAATACTCTCCAGCATGTAATCATAACCACAACAGACTGGATTACAAAGAGACAAAACCAGTCTCCTCCTCCTAATCTGTTTACTTCGGCTCCTAACACACACATGCACACACACAGACACACACGCACAGATTTTGAAATACGCAAACAAAGGAGAAGAGGAAGGATAAATGAAAAAGGGGAATAGAAAGAGGAAGGACAGGCAAAGGAAGGAGGGTTTGCAGTTCTTTGTCACCAGAACCACTGCTCACTTCCAGCCACTTCCATTATAGAAAAGCTTGTAAGTCTGCCAATGTGTATGTGTGTGTGTCCAGACACTTGGCGTATTAAGGCACTGTGTTAGTAGGTGACCTTGCACATTTGAAAACCCCTTCAAGCACAACCTGAATGCTTTGTTTTGATCTGAAATACTTATGTGTATGCTGTGTGTAGTCAATGTATTCATGTGCATGTATTTTTTAGTTTGTGCAAGCAAGAAATGGGAAATGGGCGTGTGGAAGGACTTAGGGTTTTATGTTCGTGCCCAGCATTGTTGGAAGCTGAACAGAGTCTGCAGAAATTGATTGAGAGGAGGTGTTTGTGTGTTGTAGACATATATATATTTATGTACATACTAGCAGCAACACAGGAAGTTCTGATAAATGAGCAACTAAAAACAAACTTAATTAACACAAACAACTAATTTAATTTTTAAAAATGCATCATTTTGTTTGTTTTTTAGGCAAACCTATAGTTTTTTGCTTTTTACAATTCCACAAAATGACTGTGCTGCCCTATATGCCACAAAAAAACCCTGCTGCAGTAGATATATTTGACAGAAACAAGACGATAGCATAATGACACAATTTAAACACTGTGTACAGGTGAGGAGAAGGGGTTGGGAAAAGTGAAAATACTTCAGTAGATGATACAAAGAAGCTCAGAGCCTGGAGAAATTAATATTTGATTGTCTGACCTGCACTACTCTGAGACGCAGCTCCACCAAGCAAAGGATGCAGCATCCATTTACATCCCCCCGCCTCCAGACTAAACGGTTCAACAACCACACGCCATAATATGTTGCCGTGGCGACGGCTTCTGCAGCCTGTCGCCACGGCACCCTGTTGGCAACACATTAATGAAAAGACAGAGAGAGGAAGAGGAGGAAGGAAGGGAGGAGAAAAAGAAATGAGGGGAGAGCAGGAACAGAGTGAAGGATGAATGACAAGAGGGTCAGAAGTGGAGAGGAGGAGAGAAAGTGAGAAAAAGATTGAATGAGAAACATACACAAAAAAAAGAAAGTGCAGGCAGCCTCTGTCCTCTGGCCATCATCTTTATTTGATTATTTGATTCTTACTGAAACTAGAGAAATAAATAATTTGCTGCT
Source organism: Sandelia bainsii (assembly GCA_032362345.1). Classification (NCBI taxonomy): domain Eukaryota; kingdom Metazoa; phylum Chordata; class Actinopteri; order Anabantiformes; family Anabantidae; genus Sandelia; species Sandelia bainsii. The sequence goes on from JAUMHL010000028.1 coordinate 7,884,019, forward strand.
TCTGATAAGAATTAAACAGTAAACAACAAATTGTCTCTGCCTATATTTCAATATCATATCCAAGCATGAGTGAAGCTGGGTAGTAAATGGTGCAACTGGGATAAGTAGAGAATTAGAGAAAATGTTGAAAAACAAAACACTTTTGTGCATCCTCATGTAAAACTTACTTTAATAATAATAAAAACATAGGATAATGAGAATCTTAGTGAAGGCTGTAAAACTTTCTCCTGATGTTCTTTTTCTCACACACATTTTGCAGCTCTCTCTTGCCTTCAGTCTGTTGAAAAATAAAAGAATCAATATGTCTCTGTGCATAATTGGAAATAATATGTTATAGATGTAATGTAATAAACATGATGTACTGTTTAATATATCTGAATGTCGTAAAGATTGAGGAAGCTCTCCTCCCCACTGGTGCCCAATTTTAGCGTTTTTGTTAATGTGAGCAGAGCAAAAACGCTGCATTTGTGAGTCTGGAAATATTTTAATTTTGCCAAAAAACTGAGAAACATATGGTGGAGATTATTGACTAAAAAAAAAGTGATATCTGTGTTTATATGAAATTTTTGTTGTTACATGTATCAGGGAACTGCCATTAATCAGTAAATAATTGGTTGTTGCTTAGGTATTTGTGTGGGTACTGCTCAGTTGGCAATTTTACAGAGAGAACAACAGTATTTAAATAAATGTAAATCTAGTGCCAACACTGAATCATTTCACATTCATTGTGAATCTGTTGAGGTCTTTTCATTTGACTTTGTTTTGTTTTGCTGCCGTTCCTTTCGATTGGAGACTTTCCCAACATGCAGCTCTGCTTTACCGGACAGACGGTGGAGGAGACATCGGTTACTTTGAAGATACATTGGCTGTTCCATTAAAAAGAAAGATGGAAATGTAACAAACAGCAGTCTCAACCCAGTCAATAAATTAAGACCCAAACCAAAATAGAGTATTGTCAATGTGCGACTAAGGCTATTTTTTGTTCAAATGTTTCTATTCTTTCTTCTTTGGTACTGTAGGTGCAGTTTAGCCACCACTAGATCTTAAGTTAACGTGCAAATGTTTTACTGTAATACAGTAGCAACTGTTGTAATAGTGATCTGTAATTAAAGCTGCACCTGCTTCATCTTTTTCAAGACAATCAGAATCACATAGTTTGATTTAAACTGCTCTTAATTATGTGTTTATTTATCATCTTGTCTGGTTAAACGAGTTAAACTTCACCCTGCCCTCATTTCCTCTTTTCTCACTTGCAGGCACCTGAGCTGAAAGCAACTGTTCCCACAGAGTCACAGAGAGAAACCATATGTGAATAAAAAAACAAAACAGACACAGACAACACAAGCTTTTCCACCAACACAGAGAGTCTCCATCTGGTGTGTGTGACTAAGGGTGTCCTAGCAAACCACAACACAGCACCCTGCTTCATCCTATAAATAGAGAGCATCATCTGCAGTCACACTTCCCTTCACCCTGTTGTCTTTCTATCACTGTTCAGTTTACGCTTTAGTCAGGAACGGCTTCTGATGAACCCTTAGTTCATAATAGGAGCTGTCTTGACAAAGCAGGAAATAAAATCAAACACAATGACATATTTATTTTTCCTCATTTATTTTGTTTGTTTTGGTGGCAATATGCATATTATGGTGACTTACAGTAAGCTTAGGGTTTGTTTTGTACTCACTGCTCTGCTTTTATTTATAGAGGCTTGCAATGATGTGACCTAATACAATTAGATTTCTAATTCAATACAACATCATATCTATTTGTTATAATATCTATTACTGCAAAGTTTTACTGCCAAAGCCTATACTATACTTTTATTTTCTATTTATTACTGAATGAGAACAGTTGTTCTACACGTTTTTAAAGTGATGACAGATTCCCAAAATGGTGCTAACTAGTCAAACATTTCAAACAAATACAACCTAATAACTAGACAGCGAAGGAGAGACGCAACTGAATTATAAATGACTTTTTTTAACATATGCAAAATCACTTGACCTCTCCACTCAGAAGCACACACGTGCAGATGTCCATCTGACCTCCATATGGCCAGTGGCATTTTGAAAAACGTGCTTCACATCTTGAATTAGTCTGGATATCTTGTCATATTTGGTTTCACACATGTCACACACATGCTTGTCTTTCTATAGGTGCAATAACACTCACTGACATAACGTGCTCCTCCTTCCCAACGTATCAGGGAGGAGCCGAGTGAAGTGGAGCGTGTACCACAAGCCAACTGGGTTGCCAGTAATTGGCAACATGAACTTGTGTGTGAGTGTGTGTGTTTGCATTTTTGTCACACTTACTTGTGTCTTGCAGTTTTCAGACCGTTAAATGTACAGCTGCACATATGTTACATTACACTATAAATAACACAATAAATAACAATTTCTCATATTATTTCACTGATAAACAGGTGAAGTGTAAAATATTAAACACTGAATATATGTATGTAAACTATTTAATATGTGTGAGTCTCTATCAGAGCAGCTTAACATACATTATTTCCAGTGCCACAGTAGAAGCCCTCAGCACACATTTTGTGTTTCATATAAGCCAACTAAGTCCTTTGTGCTTTGAATAATAACAGCCCGTTTGATCTCACCGACAGCAGAACAAAGCCCGGCTCTGATGGACACGTCAGGGCTCTGGTGACCTTTAGGTGTGTCTGACAGTTCACACACACAGACACAGATCAAACACAGGTATAAAAGGTGACACAGATAACTTTTTAACAGACATCAGGAATTTCAGAAAGCATTTTATTTTTGAGACATTACTATGATCACCAAACAAACCACAGACACTACACCTTTTTTACTTATTTTTTTGAGTTATTGCTAATTTGTATTATTTTTAAAGAAACTAGTCAACATCATGGGAAATATTAACTTTCTTGTTAAGAGTCTAATGACAGGATATACAATATGAAACTACAGTGAGCAACCAGTTAGCCTAGCTTAGCATAAAGTCTAGAAATTGGAAAAAAAACATGAGTAGTCTGACTCTGTCCAAATGTAAAAACCCCACCAGCACCTCTGAATCTCACTAAAAGCATATTAACTTCTCAGAGATTCCAGGAAGTAAAGTGATATTCATGGAAAATTATGGTGTTAATTTTGAGACACACTGCTATATGCTATGCTATATGTTAGCTAGATGCAACCAGTAAACGTGCTGCCTAAGTTACAGCAGCAGACAATAATTATTGGGTTGACTGAAGTTTTAAACATTTAATTTATTCACTGTAAATTTTACTGTGGCGTGTATGTAGAAAGTGACTAAATTTTTTGCTCCAATGCAACAAGTATTAAACTACAACAAATTTACACACACTGATATTCTGTCATACCAGCTGAGACACAGCAACCCCAGTGTCACAGATCTTTGATGACAGATTTTAAACACACTGCTCGTTTCGACTGTTTTTTTTGGTTTTGTTTTGTCATTTTTGTTCCCATCCTTCCTTCTATCAGAGTACTGAAATCCTTGGCAATCAGCCTGTCTGACAGGAAATCAAACAGGATATGACACGCTGATTGGAGACTTAACCTCACTCTCTGAGGGGAAAAACATGTTGTGACCTTCCAGTCAGCTCATCGTAAAAACTGCTCTCCTTGGTCTACACAGTATGTTGGAGACATACTTTGTGATGTGAATTAAATGCCTGTTTTGCATTCAATTAATTAATTCTTAAGTCAGATCTGTTTCCTTCTTCCTCTCTTCACCCACCTACAACATATTCTGCTATGGTTATGTTTTCAGCATAAAGTTTAATTTAATCATATTCTTTCTCTCTCCTTTCTCTTTTAAAACCTTTTCTTTCTTCTTTTTCTATATTTTTTCTTTTTCTTCCTGTCTTCACTCCTCTTACCACATGCTCCCACTCTGATTGGCTGCTGAAGATTTGAATTTTCTAAAGAGGGATCATCCCCCTTTTCTTTCCATTGTCAGTTACACTGTAAGATCTATGACACACACACACACAGGTTGCACATTAACCTTTTTTTCATTTTCTATTCTTTCTTTCCTGTTTCTATTTACATTTTACATTTTTCGTCTTTCTTTGGCATTTTTGGAATGGCTCTCCTTTCTCTGCTTACTCACTTTAGTTAATTTCTCCCACTCCAGACACAATAATGCATGAGTATTACAGCGCACAGAATCACAGACACAAAGCCTAAAGCATCCCTTTGTGAATTAGTGATGGTGTTTGACGTGGCATTGATAATTACATCATGACCAGGAGTGGAAGCTAAGTACAACAAATGTTCTCCACGTGGCACAGTTTGACATGATTAAACCCATTACGGGCTGCTGTGGCCTGATGCTAATGCAGACACACAACCACACACAACTGAACACAGGCATGAATGTTTTCATACATTAGATTGAGTTTGGAGATGGGCTTAATGTTTTTTTTTAACAGGCCTGTTTATCGACCTGCTGTCTAGTGAAGTTATTACATGGGTGTGGGAGACACTAAGAACAGATAAACACATCTAATGAACAAGCAGATCATCATGTGGTGCTGCTGTGTTTTTACTGTGTGGCTGTTACTGTCTGCACAGCAGATTTTTCCTTTGGGACAATAAAGTTTAGAGCTGCATAAATTACAAGGAGAGGAGAGGGAGGGGTAGAAAAGATGGAGAGAAAGAAGAAAAGAGAGAAAAATAAAGGACAGAGGGGAGTAATGGGGAGTATCACATCAAATTATGACCAAATTAAAAAACAGGTATATCTAAGTATATCTATATATCTCTTTGTAATATTAAATATTGATGTCTGCGTATTTGTTGGTAAATATCAAATAACAATTAAAGTTAAAGCTAGCATAAAAAACATGCAAATGCAAATGCACAGTTTACGATCAACACAAAAACAAAAACACATTCAGTCTTGTACCAGACATCATCTTAACACCAGAAACCTCCATTCACTTGCTATATTTAAAGGGCAGTATCTCTCTCTCTCTCTCTGTCTTTGTTGAAATAAATGACTCCAGTGAAGCTTCTGGCGGAGATTCAGACTCTGGAAAGGAACACACACACACACACACACACACAAGACCCGTTCGTTCTGCTCCGCTGCTTTGATCAAATCAGTGCTGGGACCAACTAGGAGGCAGCCATTAATTTTTGACCTGAGTTTGCCAGAGCAACACGAACTCGCTTAGTGAAACCTCTGAGAACTGTAGGGAATCACCAGAGTGCTCCTAGTACCCAAAGATAACTAAGGGAGGGAAATTACCATCAAATGCTCACAAATCCTGACTCCAGCTGGCTTGTCCACACGCAACAGCCAATTTCAGCTATCATCCTGACATCCCACTCTGTTCAATAAACCTGTAATCGCTTGTAAAAATATTAAGTATTTGAAAGATGAATTTTGAGATTAATGAGAAACCGTCAATGATTACTTATTATCCTCTCCTAATGATACTTCAGCCACGTCATGAAAAATATGTTTGTGCAGGATTCACCGCAATTTTTGCCATACAAATGTGCTTTTTACATTTCTGCTCTGTCGCTCCACGTGTATTTAACTCAGGAGTTCACAATAAATTAGCCTGTAATCATTATGATAGCATCTGAATTGACCCCAGCCTAACCTGCCTAACATACTAATAATACAAAGCAAAGACGCTCAGTGCAATTTCCATAAGCATAATAAAAAAATTGTCATAGGCTTTCATTTGTATAGTATACTATTGTATTATGACGTACAGTATTTATTGCTGCTATGGTAAGCAGATTAAAATTTCCATAGAAACAGTAGTTTACTCAACAACAGTGGGAGTTTAATTGCAGTTTTTTCTAGTTAAGATCACATATGGTTGAAGTCCAGGCTTGAACCGCTGCTGCAGAAATTGTTTGTGGTGATTATTAGAAAGCCTATTGACAGGCATTTATAATCAGTCTGAGACAATTAATAAGTGAGGGCCTCATCAATTTTTCAACCAGTTTTTGAGAGAGACGCGTGTTAATAGCAGCATGTACACACAGCTACCTCCTTGGACTGTCATACAGTAAAAAGGTCTTAGTGAAAATGCTTCTTACCTATACAGGTTAATGTCCTGTGGCAGTGTGGATATTGCCCATTTAACCAGTGACGGTCTGGCCTTGTTCACTGCAGTAACGCTATTACTCTATCTATTATCTGCCCTCACAGCTAAGCCTCATGCACTATGCAGTAGATAGAGAACACTGAGGGAAAGCAGTTGAATTCGAGTGTTCGTGAAGGAGAGATTTACTGCAGCTGCAGAGGAAAAAACCTTCAGTAAACTGACCTTGACAACAGGACACATTCAAAGGCTCCTTTTTACATTTAAAGATGCAGCAGGTAATTTCACCCCTGGCAGACAGTTGGAAATACCTGAAATTACAGAAGTTAGCTATTTTTGGTGTTAAAACGGGCATTTAAAAGAGGCAGATAGCTGTTTTAGCTGTTGCAAAGAAAGTCTGTACCTCAACAAAACCAGCAGTTTTGCATGTTTTAGACTTTTTTTTTTTTTTTTTTAGATGTGTGTATTCACGTAAGGCCATTTTCAATTTTAATTGCACAATAAAAAAGTTGCCCATAACACAACCATTCTCGCAATGACTATGACCAGAATTCACATTTCCTTTCATAGCATCCATACTTTGATGAGAAGCTTGTAATGCAATGCTCTTTTTAGACAGGTGGCACTATATGTCTCACTCAAAGATTGCTGTGGATGGACATATCCTGGCAAATGACTATTGCTGCAAGTTAGCGTCATGCATTCACAGTACCTCTTGAATTTCTTGTGCCACCAATGAGATAAAGTCAATTATAGAAAGCATGTGTCCACCAATGTACATTTACTTTGTCCTTGTGCAAGATACTAAAGAATCACCTGCTTGGATGGTAATAATCACGATCAATGGGAGATCAGTTAAGTGTCTAAATTATATCACTGAGTTCCGTCACTACCTTTACTGCTAATCTCCTGATGAACCAGCCCTGTCTTTAAAGGCCCACTGGTGTCCTCTGCCATCAGACAGAGATTAATCTCTCTTGCTGTAAGAGCACAGAGTCATCCACTCCACTGACCATGATCATCCACCACACCTCACACACCCCTCTATTCTTTTATTCCATCCATATATATCCATCATTATGTTTCTGCCTTTCATTTTCTTCTCCACTTCATCTCAGCTCTTTCTCTCTCTGTACTGCTGTGCGTCACACTTGCTCTGTCGCCACATATTTCACTTATCTTTCACTCTCTTTCTTGAAATCCCCTGATTTAACTCTGTACCTGCTCTGATTCACTTTCTCTGTTCATCTGTCTCATTCTATTTTCTGGCTACATCTTCATTTTGTTTTCCTCAGGTACTCAATGTGTTTCAGTTCAGTTGAATTATTGACCTGAGGATAAAGACATCATGGTTGTGAAACCATTAACGTTCTTCAACTGACTTAACATTACAGATATTCATGGAAATGAATATAAAAATACACTACTCACAAAAAGTTAGGGACATTCGGCTTTCGGGTGAAATTTCAGGATGAACCTAAAATGCACTATAACCTTTACAGGTGAACTTAATGTAACCTTCCCTAAACTTTTGAATGCACATGTCCAACTGTTCAATGTTGCAGTACTTTTTACACAACTTGCTGTTCTCTAACAAGGAGCTTAACGGCAAAATTCACAACAGGTGTTTGATCCATGA
>JAUMHL010000028.1:7891830-7938291 GCA_032362345.1 Sandelia bainsii
TAGTGTGAACTTTTTACGTTTTCTATAAATTTCACCCGAAAGCCAAATATCCCTAACTTTTTGTGAGTAGTGTATATGTTGTAGCACTATTATCAAAGGTAAAACAATATGAGGGGATGATAGGATATATCATACTATTACTATTGTCAGATGATGTTTCAGACAAACGGTTCATCTGAGAAACTCTCTTCCACAGTTTTTAACACAAGGACGCTTTTCTCTCAGACAGTTGCACAATCAGTCCCTCCAACTCAACCATTGTGATGATACCTCTATTTCTAACTATTACATTCAGTTACTGAGTGTGTGATTACATTAAAGCTTCTCTTCTCTGCTCACTCTGGCTCCAGATACCCACAGCTCCATTCTGGACCATTAACTACCCAATGATTGTTTCTGCACTGGATGACTGGGTAAGGCTGACGGCTGTACTGCAAGTGAATTATCACAACCTCTTACAGCGACACCAGAGGGCTAGTATTACAATATAGCAGCTTCCTGGTAATTATTAGGTAAAATATTTTTTTTAAATGTGATTATAGCACGAGGGAATGTTAAAATGCACCCACTCAAACTGTTTTACATATGTACACACCTATAGTTCTGTTTTCAACACTGTGCAATATTGTGCCAGATCATGATACAGTGTAATGACTGACTGGTAGAAAGTAATACAAATTCCCAGGGATGATTTATGTTAATACTAAATCAAGATAGCTTTTTCCAGAGCTTTCCAGAAAGTTAAAAAAAGAGCTTTCATGTTTACTGTTTCTCAGGTTATTATTTTTAACATTTACTAGTTACTGTATTATTTAATAAAGTCAACCCTAAATTTGCAGATTAAATACACAAAATAAAAAACTACATGAGCAATGTATTCCTTAAGAATTATTTTCATTAGGGAAATCTCCTCCTGTCAGTTGGGGCTGTATTAAATTACATTGGCAATTTAATACATCACCAACATAAAAAATTAATCCTATTTGAGGCATTGTATTTGCCTTGATGGATTATATAGGATGCATTATTTTAGTCCCTGTGGACCACTTGTAATAACTTAAAAGCCATTTATATCATTCTTCAGTCTATTTGGACAAAATAATAACATTAAAAGTTAAAGCTACAATGTGCAACCTAAGCCAGTACTAAGACAAGATTCAAACTCAATCCACTCTGCTCCACCCAGCTCTCACTCCTCCTGCTCTTCTATCATCTGCTACGCTCTGCCACACTCTGCACTTCCCTTCAGGTATTACTTACTATCACATTAAAATAAATAAAAAAGCTGCAAAAATGTATTAATAAAGCAGTAACCAATTCTCTGATAGTTTATAAGGGCGAGACTCGCTCAAAATGATTTGAAAGTGAATATTTCTGTACTCCCTGGCTGTTGTGTGAATCTGACTTCACTGAAGGCATCAACCGCAACCCTCTCTACAATAAGATTTGGAACATATTTCTACTAAAAAAAATATTTTATAAAAAGTTACTGCAGTTTTAACTTGCATTTTAAGCGGTGGAACATGATTTAAACATAATTAAATAAAATAAAAAATGATGATGATTTGCTTGGTGTTTGATTGGGACAAAAGTGGGCATAATATCAAGTTAATATAGTTGGATATACCAACTATCTTTTTCTGTGATATATTTAATTCTCCAGAGAAAGTGAAATAAAAGTTGAAGAAATTATTTAATCTTTAATCCTCTTCTTCTAAGAATTAAGGATTTTCAGATTCAGATCACACTCTAAACTACTGCTGCCACAGTCAATCTGAAACCTAACAGGAGGCTTTAGATGATGATAAATGTCTCTTAATCAGTATTGATCAGAGTCATGGGAAGATTTGTTTTCCAAACCAAACTGGACACACGTTTAGGAACCTCTCTTGCTCGCACATTGAAGAAATGTTTGTGTTCACGTGGACGTCAGCTCGTCCTTCTGATTCTAACAGAAAAGAACGTCCTAACTGCTCAGCATCTTTTACATAACCTGGCCATCAGAGTGATCAGAGCACACACAGAGGGAAAGGCAGAGAGATAGCATGCTTTTGTTCCTGTCCATGCTACCCAGTTACATAATTCAGTGAGTAGAAAAAGGAGATGGGATGTACTGAGCACTGATGTATATAAAGTAGATGTATAGTTTAATATACTGATTTTGTAATGTAAGTTTAGTTTGTATTAATTAACTGTATTGAATTTCAGTGTATCATCGTGACCAGTTGAACTTTCCTATTAAAGATGATCATAAAAATGCAAACAGCAACTTTAGACTATTCTGAACAGTACCTACCTGAAAATCAAAATATTTCTTACTTCAAGACATAATCATTGCCATGATTTTACTGCCATCAACAAGGAAATGTGATGGCAGGGAAAATGTGAATGCAGTACAGATGCTTCCATGACACAGCAACCTGTTTCAATATGGCATCAGGCCAAGAAGTGAAAGATTTTTATAAATCAGATTTTGTGGTCAGCTAGATTTCTCTACACAGGTTATGACTTTTATAACCTAAGCAGGTAACATGTGTAATTGATTTTTCTAAGCATGGGAGTAAGAGAAAGAAGCAAGACAAAATGTTCCCCTGTCCCTTGATGATCTACTGCAAAACGTAAGGTGAAAGTCTGAAAATGTATGTGTGGCTGCCACCGGCAGTAAGTTATGAAACTGTGATCGGAATATTATTCTGATCACAGACCAAAAGAATCTGCAGAAGTTAAAGTACGCTGCCAACAGACAGATATTGCCTAGGAACACAGCAAAGAGCTGATGAATTTACTAATTTTGAGAGAAAAAGTTAGTCAGGAGAAAGGTGACAATAATGAAGAAATGAACATAAAGTGAAAAGAGGTAACGTGCAAGAGACAGAAGAGTCAGAAGTGGAACATATCAACCATCCTGTCAAAACAAGACAGTGCACTAATCCATCCTAATGAGCATAGCACAATGGAGGTATGGAACTGTGAATTATGCAACACAGGCTTATAGTGACACAAATACTAAGAGGAGATATGTTAGAAGATGAACAGTTATATAATAAAACATACATTAATAGTGAAAGCACCACAGCCTGTTTTAACCATCCACCTATTACCTATTGTTCTAATTACATTATTCACTTTTAAAAACTTTTACAACAACATTCAACAACTGTTCAACATTTTTACAGGGACACTGTTACATGTCACTGAAGTGCGTCAAGGGTAGAGTTCAGTTCTATTAGTACTGTAAAGACATTACGCTGATAAATGATTATTATAGTTGTCTATAAATTATAATTCTTTTTAATTGTGCCCAATTTTCATTTTGGAAGTGAGAAAAAAATCTGCATCGCTTTACAGTAGAGCTTGACTCTACCTTTCCGTGCCAGGTTTCCAGCTGTTGTGGGACATCACACTAGCACACTAGCAGTGTAACCATAGCAACACACACATGAGACCAGCAATGTAGCTATAGCAACCACGGTGCAGCCAGACGAGCATCAGCGGGAGGTGCCAGCTACTCATTTTCCACGTCTCCACTTCCACATCACAACAAGAGCCGGCAGCACGGTGATGATGTCACACAGCCTCACTATGGTGCCGGGAAGAGGGCGATGGAAAAACGGGAGCAGGAGTCAAAGGAGGAGAAGAACGGAGAGAAAAAGAGGGAAGACAGGAGGGGAGGGCTGTATGTGGAACAGAAATGAGAAACACACACACACACACACGTCACCCTACCTACTGTACAGGTCTGTTTTACAAATGACCTGCAGCTGCAGCTCATGTTAATCCTGAGTGCTGCCACCACAGACCAACGTAAATACACAGCAGGACTCGCATTCATTATCCATCATTTGTTGCATATAAACTCTCATTCACAGGCAATAAACACTCAACACACAACAGTCAAGTAAGTGAAGTGTTTTCATAGTGGACAGTTTCAGAATATTTTTATTAAATTTTTGTGTATACTGTTTTTTTTTTCCTTTACATCTTTGGTGCTCAGTGCTTGTCTCTGCTCCATTTATTCACTGCATGCCCTAGATGTCAATCAAACTGTAAGGGTTGGCCTGTGATTTCTTGCACCCTGGTTTACTGAAAATTAAGTTTGAGTCTCTGTCTTTTCTTTCTCTGTTCATCAGCGGTGGCTGAGGATGTCTCCAAAAATGATAAAACTGAAAAACTGAATTGTCTTGAACATGACAAATGCCTGTTATTGTTCTTGGCAACAGTTATTTGACAAAATATGAAATTCATCCTGCGGCAAAGACAGGGATCTATGGGCCATATATGACAAGCTGCACTCATGTGACCATGCAAAGTTGGACTGATAAATCAACCAGGCCAAAATCTCAGCCAATATTAGCTTACTGCTTTTATACAGTTGGGAGTAACAGTATGTTTTCATATGTATATGTCAGCTGACCGTAAACAGTAAATGTCAGAACAACCTAGGTTTGAGGTAATTTAGAAATAATGTCTCTATCGTGTAGTTTATCCACCCGAGAATCAATTCAGCAGGTTGATTTTTCAACTATAACAAATTCAAAATTGGTCCAGATATTATTAATAAACCCCCAAATGTATATCAGTCTCAGAAAACCAGCATGGCTTGAGCTCTGCTTTGGCTATGTGACAGAGATCATGTACAGTAAGATTTTTACTTTGTAAGAGCTACCACAAACTAAAAGTTCCACAACAATCTTTAGGATTATTTAAAAAATCCTAAAAATATCAAGTCTTCAGCCGCACATTTTAATTGATTTTGAAATCAAATTTAAGTCCGCGTTGGAGAAATATGTGATACAACCAACTGAATTTAGACCCTTGTCCCTTACCACTATTAGGAAGACTGTTTTTGTGGCACTGTCACAAAGACCAACAGGCTAACAAATTAAAAAAGCCTGTGGTTTGAGCCTCTGTAGAATATTTGGCCTCCAGCTATGACCAACCCGCAGCACTATCAACAGGCAAATCTTGTTTATATTTAATATGTTTTACAGTTTAGACTTTCTTCTGTGGTTTCTGGAGGTAGTTGCAGTCTTTCTCTCGTCTTAAGTTTAAACATAAAAATCCTCCCAACAGGCTTTTTAAACTTCCGCAGTGACATTATGCACCGCTCATGTACACAGCTTAATACCTTACACCTGTAATATCATTAGAGCTGCCAGGAGTGCCAGGGAATATCAATGAACGACTACAGTACATCCAGTCCACTTAATCTATCATCAACACAGCATAAGACTCTCAGCATCATAAATCATGGTAATTCCTTTTGTCTCATTAAACTGCAAAGACAAGGTCACCTGCGGTGCTTCAACAAGGAAATAAAAGACAGACAACCTGACCTAATAAACTTTTCTGTGTAATTGAGGAATTGAGGATTTTAGCTCACAAAAAGGTCTAAAGGTATCACTTAAGTCTGATACCTTCAGACCCGTTCATGAATAAGAAGGGATTTGGTTTGATTAGAACTGATAAAGTCAATAAATTAGACAATATTAAATGGTAATTTACACAAAAGTCACCTGAATTTCAATAAGCACTAATTTAAAGATGATGTTCAGGATTTATTGCCACAGCTCCAGACCACAGGTGCTCTTGTGACAGCGGGGCTTTTTCACTTAGCAAAGTGTGAAGCTATTAAATTCAAAGGCACTCTACCCTTTTAAAAAATTTAAATGCCTTTATTGATTTGGCTTGGCTGCCTCCATCCCCCTTTGTTTATCTGCTTGACAGTAAGAAACCAGCAGTGAAACCACAGACTGAAGCTGCTGTGCAGTCTGAGCCACAGATTATCATTATTATTATTATTATTATTATTATTATTATTATTATTATCATCCGGGAGGTTGTATTCATGTGACACTGGAAACATTCATAAATGTCACAGTGACATTGGTCAGTGTGTGTCCTCAAATCCATTACTGTACAGAAATTGTAGAAATTACCCAGGTGAGCTGCATGTAACATTATCCAGACTTTACCCTGCAAACCCCCTAGTACAAAGTCTGGGTAATGATCTCTGCTGTGTCATGTCATGTCTCACGGTCTACACAGGCGCCCCCACCCCTCACTGAAATCAAGTGAAGTTCCTCCCCATGTGAGGACACGTCTGACTCAGACAGTCTCCTGCTGCGAGGTACATATGTGTGAAAGCATAATTCCACACAATGTCCAGACCGGATTTTACCGTCATTGTCAGGAGTTTATAAGTGAAAACCGCTCTACAAATTTTGGTGGTATTGATGAAACTTTAAGCTTTTCTGGCACAGTCTGTGGACTGACATGGTGGACTGTGTGTATGGACACAAATTTGCATGCTTGCACATTGACCTCCATACTCTCGTGGACTGGGGAGGTGATGTAATTTAGGTAACGGATACCGTGGTGGACATGTGGCTGTGGAAAGTATGAACTGACTGTTAGCCATGATAGTGTGACAGTGAGCCAGCATACATAATACCTGCATTCTGGAAGTGAAGCAGCTAAAAGGAAGTGAACTAATATTTTTTTACCTGTGCACATCCTTATGTGGAAAAGACCTATTGTGTGAAAATGGATCTATCTCTAACTGGTAAGTTTGAACAGAGTCAGCACTGAACTTTTAATTAAAACCAAACACCGCTCTAAGAGACAGGAATGTAGTTATACAATATTTGAGTCATACTGTAGCAGTACTGTAATTATTCTCCAACAGCAGAGCCCGTGTACAGTAGCAGTATAATGAACTGCTAAGCAGATTACTGCTGAAATCAGGCCATATAAATCATGTATAATTCAAACGCTGAGAGCTGCTCTGCATCAAAAGGTGATGCCACACACATTCAGTGAGCTAACACACACGTATATGTCCATATAAATAAATAAAAAGTACAGTAGTTGGAAACATACAAAGTGTACATTTACACATACAGAAAAAAGTGAAAAGCACCTAATGCAATTTCAAGGGTTACAGACAATCAAGATATCATCACAGTAGCACTTTCTGCACACATACAATAGGATGCATACACAAACCCCTTGGCCTGTATATGTGTGTTATCTCCAGATACAATGGTTCCCTGCAGAGATCAGAGTGCAACCTTTTCAGCAAATCTCAGTCTGTCCCCCACAGGTGAGATAATCACCACTCCAGTCAGCTTTTAACAGCTGCAAACTTTTTAAATCTGTCAGAGAAAGTGAGCGAGCATCCTCCTCCCCTCCATTATCCATCTGCTCTTTCATTTGTGTGTAGTGTTGTTGTTCTGTTCACCAACTGCCTCTAAGGTGTCTGTCCACCTGCTGTGGTTTTGTTGTTCCTTCATCATCCTTTGGCATCATCAAACTGTCCTGTGTGGATATACAGATGCTCTGCCTCAAGCTTCCCATCCATCAGTGAGTGTATCTACTCTACATTTAACCTCCATCCATCTGCTCTTTAAAAGCCATTTATCCAGACCAAATATCAAGAAATATTGCAAGTCAATACATTCAAATGTAAGGTGAAATCTGAGCTGCTTCTCACAGGAGTTTGTTTGAGTTGTCATGGTGATGCAATTCATATTAATCAAAATGTGATTAATATGAGCAAAATGTGATTAATTTTTCTTTATTTTAAGCATGACTTCTAACGAGATAACACAACATGAAGAATTAAGTCGCAATTAAATTACATATTTTTTGTAGTGAGTGACAACATTTATCAGTCAGCTTATCTTTGACATCCAAGTACTCGAATAAGACATGCATTTTTATAGTGTAACATTATAATATATTTAAGTGTACAAGTACTAGCTTTTATTGATTGGACAAAAACAGCAATATTTTCTACCAAATGAGCTGATTTCTGCCTTTTCATTCGCAGATTTGTTGCCATTTTCTCTCTCCTCTTTCCACTCACCCCAACCGGTCGAGGCAGACGACCGCCCACCCTGAGCCTGGTTCTGCTGAAGGGTTCTTCCGTTAAAGGGAGTTTTTCCTCTCAACTGTTGCCTAGTGCTTGCTCAAGTGGGATTGTTGGGTTTTCTACAAATATTCTGTATATATACACACACACACACACATATATATATATATATATTCTGTGTAGGTCTTAAACCTTACACTGTGAAGTGCCTTGAGATGACTTATGCTGTGATTTGGCGCTAAATAAATAAAGTTGAATTGCATTGAATTTAATTCAAGGAAATGTGTGACAGTCAGGAAAGCACAGACACCATGAATAATCACTGGCTGCAGGCATAATATACGAACAATTATGTTTGACATTTTATAGTGTGGCTCTAAGCGTAGTAATAACCAAACTCAAGCAGAAACACTGAAGAACATTGGTTTTGGTGATGTCTTGATGAAAAGCTCTTCTCTAAGTTGAAAAACTTCTCTGGTTTTTGGTTTTATGAAACCTTTTTAAAGCTAAATTTAAAAGGTGAAAATGTGCTTGTTTATGGAAAAGATAACAATTATGTTTTCATCTAGTTAAAACCACAAGTCAGCTTCAAATTTGGTGGCATTTCAAAGAGAAGAGGTTTACACCTGGCAAGATTGATGCAGTAGCTGTTAGGAGTCATTTTGTGGTAATGCATTAGCACAAGTGTCCCACAGTCAAAGGTGACCATTTATTGAGTATCTTAATGGCTTTTGATGGAACTCAGTCACCAAGAAGGAAAGGAGTTTTAGCAATTGCATCATTCCTGTGTCTCTGTCTTTTTCTGTTCTTCATCAGAAAGAACAGCCTCCAAACCATCAACCGGTCAATCCATGACATCCTCTTTGGCAGTGTCTAAATTCAATTCAATTCAATTCAATTTTATTTGTATAGCGCCAAATCACAACATCAGTCATCTCAAGGCACTTTACAGTGAAAGGTTTAGGACCTTACACAAAATATATATACATAGAATATTTGTAGAAACATAGAATATTTGTAGAAATAGCATCAGTAACTGAGTGTACAAAAGAAAAATAGCTGTTTGTGTTGTTCTCCTCCAGCTTTATCTTCCTTTTAATTACTGACTGGGTTCTACACATTCATCCCTCTGTCTCTCAATTCTTCAATTTCTCCGTCCCTCATTTTGTCTACCTCCTAATTCCTCCCCTCTTTTGTTTTTACAGTGTTATTACTCCCCAGTTACCTCACTGCATCTTCATCAGTGGCCATACAGTATCCAGTTCTCAGCCCATGGGGCATCTCAGACAGACTCATGTTACCACTGCTGAGGCATGAAATTACCTCTGCATCCCCTCCAGACTCCTAAAAGATGCCCAACTGTTGAAAAATTTAAAGCAAATATTGGTGGTAAAAAGAGGCAACATGAGGCAGAGGCAAACACAGTGCTAATCACCTGTGTATAAAAGCATCATAGTAGTGAAGAGGCGTTATGTTAGCTCTGTTATTCCTCCTGGCAAGATAAGAAATTGTTGAAAAATTAATAGACTGGATAGTGAGAAAATGATATGAGAGGCTGCGTAGTAATAGTGTATAAAAATGTGTTGCAGAGCACTGTTTTTATTCCTGAATAAAGAGGCAACAGTTTACAAGTTATTTCCTGTCTGCGCTTTGTGTTAATAAAGGGAAGAGCATTTAGTGTATTATTCTTAGTTTGTCCTAGTCCTACTGTGTGTGTGTGTGTGTGTGTGTGTGTGTAAAGTCTCAAGTTCCCAAAAGCACTCTGTGTTCTCCTATACATTACAACATGTGTGTGTGTCCTATAATGTTATATATGCCTTTCATATCAAAAAGCACAAGTGCAAGTGCACAACTGTGTGTGTGTGTGTGTGTGCGCGCGCGCGTGAGACCTCTGTCGGTCCCTCTGGTATCACTGAAGCTCCTGTCGACCCAGAAATGCTGCCAGCAAAATTCCCCTGGTCTTCCCCCTCTCCTTCTTTCTGTTTTATTCCTCTCTCCTGAGATTTCTTATTTGTTTCATTTAGCTTTCATTATCCCTTACTCCTGTATGTCCATGCGTCTTTCTTTCTGTTCCACGTTTTCATGTCTTTTCCATCTCCACGTCCTTTCCTATTGTTATAGCTTATATACTGGTTCACAATCTGCCTCTTTCAACTACTTTTTCTTTCACTCTTACCATCCCTTTTTGCTGTTTATCTTTCTCTACTCCCACTACACCATTCTCACAATTTTAAACTGCCTTTTTATTCAAGTTCAAAAAATCTATTCCTTTTCTTCTGATTCTTCATTTTTCTCATCAGTCACTCTTCATACTCCTACTCTGTACTTATTATTTATTCTATATCTCTCCTTTACTCTCTCTTATTCATTCTCCACACACCTAGTTCATCCTATTATCATTTTCCCTCCATCCTCTTCAGGTTTATGTGCATTTGTGATGTATCTCTTTCTTATCCTTCTCTCCATATTATTCTCTTTTTGTTTGTTTTTGCATGCTGTAGAACAACATACTTACACCATATAACATTATGAAACAACTAAAACAACATTTCTACTGTAGAGCAACCTGTCTTCTTTAATGAGCACATCACCCTGTCTCTGGCACATGGTGGGTGAGTTATGTGGTTCACTTTCTTCTTAGACCATCTCCTCGCTAATCAATCACTTTGACCCAGATAAAGCTAAGTTTAAGCCCTGGCTGCTTTGATGCTCTAACCCATTTAACAACACCCCTGTCCCCATAGATAACAAACAGCTTTCGTTGTGTCCTGTTGGCCTGAGATGAACCTCTGGGAAATAATCTGGGTGTTGTGACCTGCATGCTGCAGGAGGGAAAAATGACTAATGAACTTATCACTGTGACAAGTATGTTATGATGACACAGTATAGACACGGTTAGTTAAAACAGATAAGATGTTAAGCTTGTAAATAAAGGGAGTAAAAATCAAGCAAAAATAGCTGCATGGTTAAAAGATTCATTAAGGTTAACACATAAACACTTGATTTTGCCCTCACATTGTCCCACTCACTTCACAACTTCACTAACCTCCCATTAACGCCGACCCCATGTTGCTCCTTCTCTTTCCTCTACTCTGTTAAAGGACCTCACATTTTCATGTGCGCAAAATACATTTATGCACCACGTTTGCACACATGCATGCAGGAACAAACAGACATTCAATGTAGGCATGTACATGAAGGCAAACTGCACACAAGTGAACGCCCTGTCTTTTAGAAAATCCTAAAATACATACACACACATACACGTAACACTCGCATATGCACACTGCAAAGTCTCCAGCTACCCTTGCCCCACATCCCTTAATTCCTGCCAAACAATAGGCAGCTCTTCCTGAAAGTTAGAAATAACAGGGAACAGTTTCCTTCAGCGGTGACTGAGTCCATATAACCATGACACAGTGAGAAAGGTGGTGTGCAGTGTGTCACCACCTCTGTCACACTTAAATTAATATAGTACACTATACGGCAAACAGGGAATTATGTCAATGGGCGACTCGAGTGAAAAGCCGATCTCTTTTGTGGAGATTAAAACACTGATGTGTTATACAGAGATCATCTCAAACTTACTTTTAAGGCCACTGTCATTTGCAATCGCCAGCAATTGCCCCTCTTGCCACATGGACGTGCTCAATGCACCAGGTATGTTTACAAACGGAGCGCAGACGGCAGAGATTCTGGTTTTTCAAAATAAAAGACTGATTGTTTCAAAATAAAAGACTGTGTCGTGTGAAAACGGAAACAAAATAATTATTTTCTTTCTCTGGCGGTACCGAATGACCCACGGACCGGTACCGGGTCGCGGCCCGGTGGTTGGGGACCTCTGTATTAGAGGACCTGAATATGGCACTCCAACATAGTGAGAAGACTGCATTGAATCCATCACCTTAAGAAATGCATGTTTTGGACAAAGCCAGACAATCATGTGCTTTATTGTTATGGGGAGATTGTGTGAAAGGAAGAGAGAGAGAGAGACGGAGCCTAAGACTGTCAATTTTATATATGTACATGTGCCCAAGTAGACAGAGTGCCCTTATCATCCTCAGATGTTCTCACACACACACACACATACACAGAATGAGAAAGAAAAACCTCTTGAATGACCTTCAAGGCAAACATGGGACTTAAACACATGCAGAGAGGAGAGAGAGAGAGAGAGAGAGAGAGAGAGAGGGAGTATATCCTGCATCTACCTGAGAAAAAAACAGCAAAGAGTGAAAGAAAAAGAACAATCAGGCAAAGGAAGAGAAGAGAATACACAATAAAATGACAGACTGAATGAGTGACATGCTGTGTTTCTCCTTACACCCCCCAATCACTGAGGATTTTTGCCAATTAAGAGTTTATCTCCTCATCTGCCATCCCTCCTACAAAGACCCCACATGGTACGGTCCACCTTCCCCCGTCTTCTTTCTCTTTCTAGTCTTTGTCTATATCTCAGTAGAATTATTCAAGTTCAACCATGCTTGTTTGTATCCCTCTGTTTCACATCACTCCATCTGTCTACCTCTCCCTCTTTTAACCTCTCTGTCTCTCTATTACTCCTTTGTGCTTAGTCACCTTGAGGCGCTGTGGAGCTCATAAGTTGCAACCAGAAAAGGTCAGCATGCTGTAACGCACGCACTGATCTGTTCTGATAAACATTAGGTAGCATAAAGCTAGAAAAAAAAGCATGGTGCTTTAACAGCTTATGTAACACTTCTGGGACAAGAAGAAAGCCAAAATGGCAATATAAAATCCCATAATAGCTGCTGCTGCTGCTACTGCTAGAATACAAAGTATATGGAAAAGAAGGAGAGGAATACAAAAAATATAAAGTATATGAATATGAAGAAGAATACATAGAAGAAGAAAAAGAAGATGAAGACGAAGAAGATAAAGAAGAAAACAGAGGAAAGAATTTGGATTAGCGTCTGTGTCCCCATTGGAATCACATCCATCACATCACAAGAATACTCCACAAATTTAGTATTACATTCATATAACATTGTCAGTAATGTAATGCACAATTAAAAATTGATACAGTACTCTTGTAGACATTTTTGTCTCTGGCAGGCAAAAATCTGTTTTGTTTGTATGTTTATACAAACATTTATGCACACTGCCATTAGGTTGATAGAAAACGTAGTGCAGTTGCAATGATTGTGAATCATAGAGCTACAATGAAGGGACACCAGAGATGACCGTAACCAAACCAAGAGCTTGTAGTGAAACAAATTCATATTCAAGTCAGGATTGACTGTTGACAAGAAGATGTAAACAACGGCAGAGTAAAAGAAAAAAAGATGATTGGTGTGTCCACTTTGTTTTGTTTGTTTTTTAATAACAGACTGATGAAATTCATATGCCATCAATCTGCAGTTCCATTATCTCCCCCACCATCCTTTTGTCCTCCATCACTTCAATCAATCCTTTCCTTCAGACACGCCTCTTCACCTTCAGATGACAAAACACCTGAAAGAGAGTCACCCTATCTATCCTCTAAACCTCCAGAGAGACCCCCCCACCTCAGTGCTTCCTAACCTAAATCCTTCTGCAACTCTAATCCATTCCTCCTGCCCCCAATCAAATCTGACCATGCCTCGTTCAAAGGTCAAACAGCTGGGATGGATCGATGGTTTTGGAGAGGGAAGGAACGAGCATAGCAGCAGAAGAGAAGAGAGAGACGAGAGGAGGGGTGAGGACAAAAATGAAGAGGTATGAGTGACAGAGGGAGTAAATGCTTTGGTATGGAGGAGGGAGAGGGTGGTGGGGGAGACAGACAAAGGAGAGATTTTAAAATAGAGGTGGGCGATGGGATCAAGAAATGCCTGTATCAGCATTCCTATGGAGCATCTCCATGAAGAGAATGGATAGGGAGTGCTAATAAATGAGGAGAGCAGGATGGAGGAGGGGGGAGGTGGTGTCGGTCTGCGAAGGAGGGATGGATGAAAAGAACAGAACAGAGAAAATTAAGAAGAGAGGGAACGTATCCCCTCATGTCTGACTTAATTGTGTTGTCTATTTACCCAGTGGATATACATGTGTGTACATACATACATACATACATACTCAGATAATTTGTAAATATAATAGTCTAGCATATAACTTCACATATAGCTAATATTGCAAACATACAACATAAACAACTCTCCATATTTTGACATTTGAGAGAGCAGCATTACCGTACACAAGCATTTAGCTCGCTAGCTAACTCCTCCTGCCTATTAAGGCAACACACTTAAGCACTTAACTAGCTTATCTGTGAGAACTTGCATATTTATTCACATTTTCGTACTGTCAGGCATTTCCACATGAACATCCAAAACAAACATTCCCTAATTAACTTAAAAGGTGATTACTCTAAAAAAAAAGAAGGTGCATTTTCAGTGCAGTCTCAGCACCTTACCAAACTGGTGAGCCACTATACATTACTGTACTTTCGTGCACACTTTGTGTGAAAGACCAGCACTGAACTGAACAAGAAAATAACTGTTATTCATATCCTGATCACCAACTGGATCATCACTATCACTATTCATTACAGACGTCAGTAATTTGGTACACCAGGATCTGTTTAATTAGACACCCAGGCTGAGTAATTAGAGTGAAACCTGCAGGTATCACAGTAGTGTATGGAATAGACTTTGTTGTTGGATTTAGAAGAAAATGAATTGTTATGTTCTAATTAAATTCATAATCAGCAGTTGGTAGGACAGGGATAGTTGGAAATTGGCCCTCACAGTTTTCAGTGGTCCTCGAAGACCAGGGTTGCCAAGCCCCGGTAGAAAGCATTAACACTGTTAGACTTGCAGAAATTAAACACTCTCCAGTTCCCAGTGAAATATGGAGGGCTTGCAGCAGCAAAATAAAAGTCTAGCCGGTACACCACATCGCTCTGCTTTCTACAGAATATCAATATCAGTACAGACTGGAGGCTGCAGCCACCACCACCACAACACAATCAATAATTCACAAACCTCCTTTACCTGTGAATCACCAAAGACTCCATTGTCTGTGTGTACTCCTTTCTATGCAGTTCAACACCTTTGTGTCCAACCTGTTTATCTGCTTTACACCCATTTGTAGCTTTATCATGTACATCTTTTTATAGCTTGATATCTTTATCTAAGTGTCGGCTTCCTGCATTTCTTATCTTGCTTCATTTTTTTTTCAGTTTTTCATTTGCACTTGAATTCTCACTTGCACTTATTTATACTGTATAATCAAAGGTGAGACATTCCTGTGTGGAATGGCACACAGACACAGCTCCCCGTATCATATCAGCTATGTGAAGAATTCCCTTCTCTGCAGGGTTAGCATAACTCAACACAACAGACCCAAACACAGTGTATGAAACCAGTTTGTCTTCCAGCAAACAGACAGAGAAAGAAATTCAGTACTTTCAACTTCAATACATCTTATGTCATAATAAACACAGTTATTTATGGAGAACAGAGCTGCAGAAAAGTGATCATTTTGATTACCTGGAACATCCAGGATTTTTCCTTGCATAGACATTATTAAGAAATTATTAAGAAAATATAATACATTACTATAACATATGAGCAACTGTGTTGGAAAATGTCTGGTTCAATTCAAAGCAAGCCTGTGGATATAGAAGGAGAAGGCCAACTAAAACTCCCAAGGAACATGTCAGGAAATGTCAAAGCACTAAGCCTTAAAATTTAGTTGCATCGACTGCTAATAGCAAAGCAAATCTAACAATTAGATTATTTGTAGAAAGGTTATAGTGAGTAGTTTAAATCCCAAATGCAACAATGCATTCTGCATTCACCATGTCGATTAAAACATAAAGGATAGGATTCAATGCATGTTTAAAGAAGAAAGTAATGTAACTGCTACCTGCAATCACATTTTTTTGGACACTATCCAGTGCTTATGATGACAGGTGACAGTTTGTAAAAGAAATGTATTAACTTGGTAAATTCACCATGTGACAGTCAGTCCTCCAAACACAGCACCACTCGCTCCATTTCACACACAAGCGAACAAGAAACAGAACAAAGTAGTTTTCTTTCACCCCTCTAAACATCCGGTTAGTTCAGGCAAATCAGCTGCCTATCTAAAGTCTACATCTAGGGAAGACTGAGCATCCCATCCACAAACAGCAAACTGGCAACTGTATCAAGGGAACAAACAGTCCAGCCAGACCAGAGCAGACAGACCCAGATCCCCAGCCAGCCATCCAACTCTGTCCACCCTGACCCACATCAGGGGCCTGATCCTGGGCCAAGGCCATGTCCATTAGACCATCAGACATTGGGGGAAAAGAGACAAACAAGCTGAACTAAAAGACAGACAGGACAGGATGGAAAGATGGGGCCTCATTTTCTGCTTTTCACACAGGCCTTCAGGACACAGCTGAGAGGTCAATCTTGCTTCACTCAGAACAAAGCGTGTAACCTCAATTTATTTTTATTTATTTCACTTTCAAAAGAAGTGCAAAGCCAGCTGTTTTATTTTCACTTCAGCTGGCCATGGCATCAAATTTTAGGCTTCTTTGTCATTGCAGTGTTTTGTTGGATACACTTTGTATAACAAAAAGAGTACCTGGAGTGCCTACTGAGTGGCAGAAATGAAGTCAGATGAGAACAGAGATGGGCTCTCCTCATGTTCCCAGGCGTACTGAGAACAATAAACATGTTTTTTTTTCAAGGGGCCAAAAGGACAAAAGGCTAAATAAGGGTTTGACTGAACCTCCATGTCCAAAGCATGCTATGCCAATTGTTAACTTTAAAAGTAGTTCTTTATCAAGTAGTAGAGAAAGAATCTGTATCTACATCCATGCTAACAAACAGTGTTCATCTCATTAAGCAAGTCAACTATATCTCGTTGGCCTCTCCTTGCTGCACTCCACAGTGCACATTTGGATATTGTGTTCCTACCTTGTCATGTTCCTGCTGCAGGACCTGTTTGGCAACCTCCATGTCCTGCAGTCGGACCCTCAGCTCCTCGTTTTCCTGCTCAAGGTCACTCCTCTTCTTCTCCACACTGTCCAACTGACTGTGAAGACGGATAGACACGTCCTTCGCCACCTGAGAGGGTGAGATGGAAAAAGAGCAGTTTAGTATGTGTATCACAAGAATACAGTTTCACTCAAAAGCATTTTATTAAATATAAAAAGAAAAGAGTGTATTCTACTCCAGTTCAAATACGTTGTGCACACGCTCAATTGAACAATTACATATTCTGTTAACATTGTAAGTGGGCTTAAGTTCTGGGATGTTAAAAGCAATACAATTATTGTTATTGCTGATTTGTTTTAGAAAAGTTTAACATGAACAAAAGGCATTAATACATAAAAAACTGCCCTGTTCAACCACAGTTTTCTACTGTGTGAGCAGGGGCACAAATAAACAAATGAAAAAAAGCTAATAAAATAGTAGTAATTCCCAGTAATTAACATGTCACATGTGAAGTGGGTTTCTATCTGCAGGAACTTTCTGCATGTATAACGCATTGTGCATGGGGGGTGATTTTTTTAATCTAATAAATCCAAAACGATAATTAATACCAGTCTAGCAGGAGCTGATGTTTTATACATAATGCAACCTTATGAAAACTTCCCCGAGGGGATTTATTCATTAAAAGTTTCTAATGTCAAAAAGTCAAACTAAAGTCAACTTCCCGGTGTTTGATATGAAAACAGCATCATAAAGGAGCAGTGCAAACTGATAACTCCAGTTTGGTTTAGTGGAAGTCATGCAATTATGATGTTATAATATTCAAATCAGAATCACTTTATTAGGAGTTAAGTGGAACAAATGTAAAACACTGACTTGGAAGCAATGGTGGGGGTTAATTTACACTGAAACTCATTTATGATCATTCGTCCACTTTGTTTAAAGTTTTGGGAGCAGGTTGGTAACTGTATTGGAATTAAACTGAACTGTTTGTTGTGCAAATAGCATAATGCCGTTAAAGAAACAAAGCGGAAATGTTACAGAACACGATTAATATTCTACATGCAGGTTTATTGTCACATTGACATTTAGCAAAGATGAAGTTAAACCTGTTTCTACCATGTTTTGAGGAAACAAAACAGATTTTATGCCAGAATTAAACCATGATGTTCCTTGGTATAGTCGTTAGACCAGAAATAAAAAGACGTCTAGGAAATGGGCAGCAATATAAATGGCACTAAACCTTATATTTGCACTCATAATTATGTCATGATGGCAATATCTGACTTATTCTGCAGTATTATGACTAATGATTTGTGAAAATTGCTGCACTCTCCCAGTTTTTCAAATGAAAATATTTCTTGTGGCAGTTTGATAAAATTAGATTTTAGATTAATTTGCATAATTAAATAAATTATGTTTTCATTTGGTCATTATCAGTTCATGTGTATTGCGTTTCAAAAGTTGCATTTTTTTTTTTCATTTTAAAGTAAATTTACAATGCAGTAAAATGTGCACGAGGTGAAGTAGTTTGAATGTCTCGATGCATGCTCAATAATCCAGGTAAGGAAATCCTAGAAAGTTGATTCTGTTCATCTGGACAAAGTTTTTTTCTGTGGGAGATACGTTTCAAGACTCATCCAAGTCTCCTCCTCAGTCTCAGCTGACTGCAGGTTTCCCCAACCTTATAAACATTACCTTTGCATAAGCATGGCCCATTGTTAGTCAGTGGTGCTAGTTTCGGTCATTATGCAAAGGTGCTGTTTATTATTATAAAAGAATTAACTTAACAACCAACTGTATGACACACAGTCAGTGCCTTTTGGCCATTTAAGTAAGTACGTATAAAAAGTACAGATAAAAAAGGTCATTTGCTGTAGTAAATTAAATTTAACTTTAACTTTAACACTGACAACTTAATGGAAAGTAAATATGAGGATTTTTATTCTAAAGAGGTTGAATTAGATGTGATAAAATAAAACTTGATTCACATCAGAAGCTCAGTAAATGGATTTATATAGCTTTAGCAAAAAGCGTCTGTGTTAAATCAATTACCCAGTAGCTCATATGTATGTACACTGATCCTGTTAACCTCAACACTGATTTAATCTAGTACAAGATGCTCTTCGGTATCTGATGATGTAAAAAGATTTATGTTTGGATTTTTTACTTTTATGTTAACAATTAATTATTGTGACCATTATTTATTATTCACAACCATATTACTAAATGAAACTGGTGTGTTTCACACTTCCATTTAATTGCGCTTCATTAAGGCTGGAGGACATACGCTAAGTGGAGGTAATACATCATCTTCCTGCCTTCTGCTTTCATTTGACTATGGAAACAAGGTGAAAGGCTGCTCGAGGCAAAGCAAGTATGGCTTAATAATAATATGACTTAGTAATCTATGCAAAACAACTATAAAGAAAAATGGTGCAATAACAGCACAAATTGTTTGTGTTATGCTGACATTTCTTATTGGTTACTAAAGATATATTTCATAATGTATTTTCTTTGCAGCAAATGAAGTCTGAATCAGTTGTGGTGTCATCGCTGCATGAACTAGAGTTGACATATTTAATATTTTTACAATCTGTAATTATTTGAGTGGTTGTCTGTGTTTATTATTTTGTTGTGTGTCCGTGTGGTTCACACTCGTACAATTTGTGTCACACTGGTCATCTGCAGAATCTCTCCCAACACAACTTGTAATTGTGTTTTTATTGTGTGTCGGTATGTCTGAGTGTGAATGTGTTTTATGTGTCTGAGAGAGAGTTTGAACTAGTGCCAATGTGCAGCTGAGTCCCACAATGCCTCTCTGTACTACCCACTCCCTCCCTGTGCTCCAATTCATGTCTTAATACGTGTGTGTTTGTGTGCGTGAGCATCACTCTGTACTTCTCTCTGTATGTCTCCAGTACTTCTATTATTCAGATTTTCTTTTGTAATAATTCCCAACAATTCCCCTTCTACTTCATTTCTACTACAGCCCCCACAACTTTTTTTGTCATTCTTTAAGTTCCCCCTCTCTTTATTTTTCTGTGCATTGTGGGACACAACACAATTAATAAATAAATAAAAATTACAACTTATTTCCTTATAGACATTTACTCAGACATAATTCAGACATTTCTCATGGGGGGCATCAAATCTTAATACTTTCTTGTTTTATTAGATGTCTAATATGCTGATATGCTTTTGGGACTCTTCCAGGCCATTAAGACGTTAGCACCAGATCTTTTAAGGTAAGTTGCAAGGTGGAGCCCTGTCACTGTCATAGTTTGTCTGTCCTCTGACCCCTCACCACTGCTGAGTATTCGGCCATTGCCAGAGTCACTCAGGTCTCTACACTTGCTCATTCCTCCTGTACTCAACATGGTACTGTCTAATATAATATCACTACTAATATCACTTCACATCTGTGGTTGGTCATAATGTTTTGGCTCATCTATCTTTTCATTTACAAATTAACTGCTCACAGCAAACACAAAATGCGAGGTACAAATATGTCAGTAGCTACACTCAAAACAACCACAGGCCATGTTACAGTTGGTTCAGTGATAGCTGCATACTCTGCACATATTCTGCAAACATCTGTAACAATATGACAATATAATATATATAACATGTCATCATCAGTGTTTGTGTAGTGACACACACACACAGAACTCTCAGCTCTTAATTTGTGTTGGCTAAAAGCTCACAGAGCTTTATGTGGATTGAATTGGACAGAAACAGTGATCAATTAACACTGTGTGCTTAACTTTGATGTTTGCATCGATACAAGAAAACAGCTTCTATTAATGGGATGTTTTCACCCCTGCAGGTTTATGGGCTTCTGTTACTCCTCCCCTGTCTGCCTCTTCTTCTCCTCTCCTCAACTCTACACAGTCCTCCTTGTCCACACTCCTTTGTCTGCCTTCGAATCTTTATAAATGCTGCATTGTTCTAAGTTAAAGAACAACGTGAAAGAATCTAATGCCACTGAAGCTGTGGTTTTACCCAGCAACAGAGCTTTAGCATGTAATTAGCATTCAGTCAGGGTGCTGCCGAGCTGGGTGAGAGAATACGAGTGTTAAAGTGTTAAAAGCTGTGTACGTATGTGTGACAAAGGGAGTATGGAATCAGCAGAGTGTGAGGATAATTTGTCTGTTCCTTTACTCGCACACAATAGAAAATAACACACACACACACACAAGCCACAGGGCAAAAAGCAATATTCAACAATTGGCAGTTAGTCACCAAAAGGATCTTTTTCATGTACACAGTATGTGATAGTGTGTGTGACTGCATTCAACAAACAGAGTCTTGTTTCTCCTGCTATCCAGCCTCTTTGTGTGCACACACACACACACTTTACTAAGTGTAAAACCTCTCTGATAAAATCTAACGGGAGGGAAGCCGTTAGAGAGATGACCGTTAAGGAAATACAACAGCTGTGTGTATGTGTACACTTAAAAACGACTTAAAACGATTGCTTTAGGAATGAGGTTTCAGTTCATGTTAAAGCAAAGGTTAGCGTTACATAAATACATCTGGCTAGGGGCTATAGGCACATGTCAGTTATGCTTTTACTATACAGAAAAATAAGGTCTTACCCATTTACTTCCAACCCATTTATGCTTTAATTAATGTATATGGATTGATTTTTTGCTGCAGAAGGTTTCACTGTTCGTCTGCTAGTCACCAACTTTTACTGCTGAATAAGAAAATGATTGTCTCACTGCAGTTAAAGGTTGTTGCTAAAGAGCAGTGTCAGAAGTGCCCTTAACACCTACTGAAACATTCAAGCTTTGTGTGTGGGAGGAAACAACCTGAGAATGACCTCAGCACCTTTATGCTTTGACACTCAAGTGTCCTTTGCTTTTGCTCACTTCAAAAATCAAGCTCAGGAGTCAAGTCCTTTGTCGTTTTAAAATGTAATTTGGGACTGGAAGAATCAAGGCACTTTGCAATGGGTTTTTTTTTCCGAATTTACCAAGATATCAACATTTTTATTGTTGGAACCAGAGTTTTATTTATGGATGCTCTTTCGCTTTGCTTTTTTTGTTGAGTATTATAGCTGTCTGCAGTGGTATAGCCACTCTGTTGTTATGCAAAAATGATAACATAACAATTTATACTGCTGTAAAATCTGACAAACACTTTTTTATCTGTAATTTTATCAATCTCAGAGCTTCACACTGGTCCAGTTTGTTGTCTATTAAATCATTGTGCTTCATATTGGGGAATGATGACTCCACGAAACTGCAAAGCATCTGGGGTCTTACTCAGCTCAACCTTGTGGGTGACTGTATTGTTCATTTTAATGAGCTATAAAATGTGCTTACAGTGTGTCTCACTTGGGAATAATCGACTCACTACTGTTTAGCTGAGGCTCTCAGTTTATCACAGAGGAGAGTATCACACAATCAGGTTCTAGCTGCACATACAGATAAGAAGTGTTTCTTCTTTCATAACCACATCAACAGTTTTGAATAACCTGATAAACCAAAGCAGAGTGCTGCTTCATCTCCATCTGGTTTCATTACACACCAGACATGTTTCAATGCACTGTTCTGTCGCAACATATTAAATTAAATCAATAACAAAGCCATATTTCTCAAGATAACTTCTGCCGAAGTGTTAAATAAGAACTCACCATTACAAGCAAACAACCTGCAAACCACCAGACTTTTCACTTTTTGGCTGTAATATCCTACATAGTTCTATCAAACGATCTTAAACTCCTGAAAAACATTAGCATGTGGCATGAAGACAGTGGTGGTGAGTTGAAGAAATACTTTGACTACCTAGACAACTTCATATGATATATGAAATAATGAACGACAGCTTAGAAGACTAAGACATTTTGGCTCTAGCAAGACACCAGTCTTCATGTATTTACTTGTCTCTCTTAGAAAAAAACAGATCATTTGCATCTAAACTGTGAGTTTCCTGTAAAAGCTTCATATTGCATCAGTTTATCACAGATGTTTTCATGCGAGTGCCATCATCATTTCACAACAAGATATCATTTTATAGCCCTGGAACCAGAGTGCTTTTCACAATGTGTCCAGCAAGTAAAAGCATCCATGGGATTTCCATATCACTAATGTAGCTGTTTTTATGCTTATAATTTATGATTTGTGTTCTCAAGATTCAAATAAAATACTTCTATATTATTCAAGTCTGCTCAGTAACTCAACATTCTGGCTTTTGAACACCCATTAGGCAAAAGTTACATCACAAGTAATCTGTTTCATGTCTATATATATAACCATTGTGAGTGAAGAGAGAGAGACAGACAGAGCCACTGGCGTGACCGCTGTCCCAGTACAGGCTGTGATCTATCTATCTTTGGACAGCGTTAGAGACAGGGTGGGAGGGACAGAGAGAAGTGGCAGAGGACGGCTGGATGTGGATTCCCATAATCCTTGGCTCGTCATTTGGCAGCTGGAAAAGTGTGACCACCAATATCTCAAACCTATCTACCCAGGAGTGTAGATATAGCAACTTGTAAGCATCTCATTACCTATAGAGGTAAAATAACACTATTTCAAAGGACACGGGGCATGTTATTACCTAATTACATAATTCTGTCAGGTTAAAGCTTACATTAGAAGAAATATAACTGCAATACTTGTTCAGGCCTGAAACATCCACCAAGCCAAAACATTACTATATGAGAGTTCAGAATAACTCTTTATTTGGTTTGGGGAAGTTTACACTGCAGTTATTAAGGCAAGACTAAATATTATATAATATAATTCCTCATGTTGTGAAGCATACTGTGAAAATATATTAAAGCACCGAATTAACCAGTGTGTTGCTCTGTTTAAATATGTTTTGATGTAATACGTTTTCAAAAAAAATCAAGGCTTATGATAGCAGCAAAAAATATAATTTAATTACATTTTATTTCTACTGGGGCTAACTAGGCCTATGAACGCAGAGATAATCTAAACATGTTGTAAAAGTAGTGCTAGAGCTCTCAGAATAAATATCAGCTTGACAACTAGAAAACTACAGTTCCTACTGTCAGCTGCACTGTACTACCACAGTGTGCGCGACACATGGTGCGAGAGTGATATTAGCATGCGAGTATGAGAATGAAAAAGACAGCGAAAGATGCAAAAGTAATACTTTCCACTCATGCAGTGCAACAACTTGCATCTAATTTTAGCGCTCTCTCTGTCACACACACATACACACACACACAATACATAACATATGGAGATGAGGCTGGAAGCTGGCGCTGTTTAGATAAATGTATCAGGGTCTGATGCTTCCTAGCTCTAATCTAATGACTGTATGTGTGCTCTTGTGATTCTATTTTTGTGAGGACCAGTTTTGAGTTTAAGACCTTGAGAGAAAGGACATTTTGTCTCATGTTTAAAAAGTCATTTTGAATGACAGTTCAACAACACACAGTTAAATGTGCTAAAAGTTGAGTGAGTGTTCCTATGGAACCAGTGTTCATGATAAATTATGGTTTGACCTACACTGGGTCCCGCTGGCCTCACAGCGGGAATCAAGCCTTGCTGTCATAAACCATGCAGTTGAAGGCTGTAAAAACTTGGAGGACAATTGAAATATTTAAGCCTGCTCTTAAAAAATATATCAAAAATATTTAAATTCATTAGATTAACTGTAGTGTATCTATCTTTACAGCATCAGTGGCACAGAATGGGCCATATGTAACATCAATATTCCACATAGAACAGAAAACCTGTCCTGGTTTACAGGGTCTGCTGTAATGCTCAGTGGTCTCTCCTTATTTGGAATGAATGACAATTCCCAAGTTCCTCACTGTTTCTAGTATGTGCTAAACTACACTAAACAACTCTGGGGCCACTCTCTAGACTCTAGAGAGTTGAGTAGACTAGAGTAGACTCTAGAGTTAGGGCACAGGGATGAAACTGATATCCATCTTCTAACCTAAAGACAGATAACATGCATTTTCCAAAAAGTGTTAAAAGATCTGTTAACTCAATATACTCAAGTGTATTTATTCACCTGCCATGTGGACAGTTATGTTTTTATGTTTGGAGATTTTGAGATGCCTTTCTCTAAAAATATAGGACAAAAGATTTGTTTTTTATAGATAAGACCTGTCTGTTTCACTTTCAACAGTCTTAATAGGAACTATTTCTCCCTATATGACATCTTGACTGGGTCATAAATAGAAACAGTCTACAAACTTTTATATTTCTTTTTAGGTGTCATGCTTCTCATTAGTATACATTTCCAGTATTTCAGGCTGAAATCATAATGAAGAGACGTGGTTGAGCTCATAAGATAGACAGATATAGTCAGTCTCAGTGCCAATGTAGAACTGATTCTCTCTGGAAATATGGTGAAGTACCGCTGTGTTGACATCATGAGAATCCCAACAACTATTTCCCTCTATAACTGTGTGTGCGTCCAGATGTCTGTAGCCTGTGGGAATGAGAGTAGTGTGTGAGTAGGACAGGATATGATGTCAGAAACCCCTGTTGAACCCCCACAAACACAGACAACACACACTCACAGTGACAAGTGGACACCCAAAAGATTTTTACAACAGCGCAAATAAGAGCTTGTGATGTACACAAGGAAATGTTTTTGTCTCAAAATAGGTGACAAACACATTTGCACTCTTCTCAGTCCCTTCTCAGTTTGCCTAAAGGAGTGCTGAAGGTCATGTGAACAGTGAGACTGTTTTCCGAAATCTGAATTCAGACAAATAATTTTCAGTGTAAGACCCACACGGAGAAAAGAGCATGTGAGCAAGTTCATGCTGTGTGTGAACATTTGCCGATTTGTGTATATTTGCATACAGTGACTAAATCAAATCAGGGCCTTAAAGCATCAACAGTAGTTAAGCCAATTACTTAAGTAAAGCAGCTCAGTGCAGAAAAACCCAACAAGTCAAGGTCAAGTTGAAGCAAGAAGTACAACACACACAGGGCGTGTCCCGCGGTGAGGACAATTCTCTAATACGTGTTGCTATTATCCCAAAAAACATCCACATCTGTCTCAAATAACAGGAACACTGTTTTACACTGGACTCCCAGTATTTTCTGCCCATTTTTGTCCCTACTTTCTATTACTGGAATTATTTTCTGATTTGTGCTCATTGCAAAAGGAGCTAATTTATTGTAAAATCTGGAAACTTACTGCATGATGTTACCACTCTACAAAGTACTCGCATTTAGCATCACAACAAATGGGATGTTTCAGACAGATAGAAAGCTTGGAGAGTGTCACCCCTAAAGACTGATGTATTTTTGTACTGTAGCTTTTCTGTTATAAGTCAGGAATCCAAAGTGTTGACAGCAGCTACGCTGAATATTAATACTTGAGTTTAAGCACATTCACACTGTTCGACTGTATATAAGTGTTTTTAGCTGTCTTTTTTTTTTAAACTGCTTTTAAAGTGATTTTCCAGTAGAGATGATTTAGTGTTGAGTCACAGAGGAAGGAGTGAGTGTCTAATGCTAATGATAAAGCTACCAAAATAAACAGAGGAGTGAGTGTGACATACTGGCAGAAGAGAAGCTTAGAAGCTTATTTCATGCACACACACACACACACACAGAAACACACACAGAGACACAGAACAGCATGGTGTAACTTGACCTGGCATCTGAGTCGTTGCCCTGCCCAAGAGAAGACACAATAAGCCATGTGCTGAGAGAGACACATACGTCAGGTTCGTCTCCTTGCACTGGATTTTTTGTTTCCTTTGTTAATGACCCCTTCTTAACTAGTGCAGCTAACAGATGCAGACTTTGACTCTCTGTTTTCTCTGACCTCTCTATTCCACAACTTACCCTAAAGCTATCATTGTCTGTTAAAGATTTAAATTCAAGTCACACCTCCATTCAAATGAACTCTAACTTAAATCCTTCTTAAATATTGCCTTACTTCCTCCTCATTTGGATTTATTGCATTTTTTCTTGTCTCTCTCTCTCTGTGCTATGTTTTCCTCCCAACCTCATTGTCCTGCACTGATTGGCTGATTTGAATTTTCAAACAATAACCAGTCCCTCTTTTTTTCACACACACACACACACACACACACTCCTTCTGACACAGGATATGAACTCATACTTTTCCCTCCTTCCTTCCATCCTTGCTTCTGTGCTGCCTTCTTCCTTCCTTCCAAAACAGCCAGATGGTGAGACAGCAGCTGAGAGACAGACAGCAACAGCAGGCGGAAAGCCCTCGGAGAGTGATATCACAGTCTCTCTCTCTCACACACACACACTCCCTCTCTCCTAGAGAGCATAAAAGCCTCATTGTATCCTCCATCACATGGAAAATGTTGAAGGAACACTGTGAATCTGACAGAGTGTATTCACAATCCAGGGTCAGCGGGACAAAAAACACACACACAGGAGCTTTACCCTGAACCCGGTGTGATTGTGTATAACTGGCATTTATCAAGGGTAAAGTGATGTGATTGGAATAACTGGTGTGCATGCATGATGGGAAGGATGCCCGTAAAAGAAAGTGCACATGTGTGTATGTATGTATATTTATTGTTTCTGTGTGTTTATAATTGGGCTTTAGCAAGTGTGCACACTTTTCTATGGTTATATAGACAAATATGTATTCAAACCATTGTTGTGGGGACATTTTGGCCGACACTCCCAACTTCAAAGGTTAACTTTTTGTTTTAAGGTTAAGGTTAGGATTACATTTAGGTTAGGGTTAGGATAAGGGTTGGTGTTTAGCAGTTAGTTCTGATGGTTGAGTTAAGTAGCCTAGGGGCTAGTGAGTGCAATATGAGGCCTGTTTAGAGTCTTAATGTGGCATTCACTGTGACAATTAGCCCATATATATTTTAGACAGGGAAATTCCCGTAACAAATTAGAGGAAGCCTGACCTTATCACAGTCTTGTGACTTGGATGCAAGATAATGGGTCACAAGAACTGAAGTACATAAACATCATCGAAAACAGCACCAAACAAAACCACAGCACATATGAAGTATTCACTGTTAGGAGAAATAAAAAAAAATAAATGCATCGATTATGGATTGATACTCTTGCTTGCACTGATGCATTTTTGGAATGAAAAAATGACACTTCACAAAATTAGGTGCCAATTTCTTATACAAGGTGATCTGTGTCTACATAATACGTGAATTGATTAAGCTGATCAATAAAAATGTCTACTTGAGCATATCCTTACAAAGATTAAGAAAAAAAAATCTCTACTAATATTTCTAAATATTACTGCAGATTGGTGTATTTTAGCAGAAGCTAAAGCTAACATAGCTAACTGCTATTTTTTGTGATTTATTTATTTTTTGTTATCTGAACTTTTGGAGTAGAGATGGTGTATTTTAACACTAATAAGCTAATTACATCAGCTTCATGTAGTCATTTTAATCACTTTTGCGCAAACACACAATCACCTACTTTGACATCTTGCTCCAGTGTTCGAATCAGTTCCCCGTCCACCTGCCCTGTTTGGGCCACGCGAAGAGAGCGTCGCTCTGCCTTCCTCAGTCGGTACTGCAGGATGCGGCAGGTCTTATTTGCCTGAGAAACAGAAGCGGTAAGAGTAGATGATGTTACTTGTCATCTGCATAAGCCATTTTACTTTAGATCTTACTTTTTAAAATTCTAGAAATTTGCTTCTATTCACTGCTGTTATGTAAGTTAGTTCATCAAGATAAACAGATAGTGGCTCTAAATCGCCAACTTTGTGCCATTCAAATGGTAAAAAAAAAAAAGTTCAGAAAACAAGATGGAAATATGCCATTTGCATTTGTTTCATGTATTAGTTTGAGGGAAGTTAAAGGCTCCATTGCTCTTAAAATAAATCTGATGTTTTTGTATGTTGCCATTTTTCATACCT
Organism: Sandelia bainsii; assembly: GCA_032362345.1. Lineage (NCBI taxonomy): Eukaryota > Metazoa > Chordata > Actinopteri > Anabantiformes > Anabantidae > Sandelia > Sandelia bainsii. The sequence goes on from JAUMHL010000028.1 coordinate 7,920,469, forward strand.
TCAGGAGAGCAAAGGCTTTGTTTCACATAGGTCAAAATGTATTTACCAAGTCTGTTTCGGTTGCACTTTGTTGCATGTGCATTTATCAATAAATCAACTTTTCCATTTCAGCCACGCGTGAAAACGTGAATAAACACAGGCACATTAAATTCCCAAATCAAGAGAGCAAAACAATGAATACACAGATTCAATAAGAGATGAGCTGTGATTGAGCCAGTTTATCTGTCCGCACATGTACCTGCTCCAGCTGTTGCCGTAACTCCTGCAGCTGGTAGACATCTTCTTCCATGTACATGTCCCTCATCTCCAGCATCTCAGACCTCAACTCCTCCATCTCATCCTGGAGACAGTGAAGAAGACATTCATTTTAACATCAATTACTGAACCACATATCAACCTGCAGAGCGAGAGAGCTGTGTAGAAACTTCTAACTGCAGATTTCTGATTGTAACTTAAAGTGCTGACAGCATTATGTGCACATATGTGGGTCACAAAAGGATTGCTTAAATGTTTAAGTTTTTATAGCTTTTAGCATGTTTGCCATAAATGCTAAACAATCATCAGTCAAAAAATGTCTTCTCTATTAACATAACATATTCACTTTAGCCTGATAGGAAGTAGTGCATCATCTCTTTGAATCCTACTGGAGGTGCAACTCCTGTATCAGTGTGTGTGTCTGCAATTAAATGAACCACACCCACCCAAAGAGTCTGGGTCACTGGGCTTTACGGGACAGCAACAAATGCACACAACATTGTTCTTCCAAGAATGTGCACAATGCGTCTTGGTTGTGTTTTGTGTGATATGTAAGTATAATAGGGATATGATAGGCTGCAGAAGTAGTAGTAGTGTTGTCATAATTTACTACAGTGAAGAATGTGGGTCAGCTTCTGCAGAGCTCCAACTGTAGCAGCAACAAGCTCAGGGGATGTTTGTGTGTGTGTGTGCAAAATATGAAAGGGAGACAGGGGACAAGAGTGGGTATTTTGTGCCTGTGTTTCCAGTTTGTGTATCAACTGGAAATATGCACCAGTTAAGGTAGCAGGTATGAATTTGGCATGCAACAAACTGTGTGTCCATTGTGAGATTTTTTGATCAAACTAAAATAGACTGCAGCACAAAGCAACGTGCACATCTGCTACACAGAGGTGATAGGGAGGAAGAAAATGACAGAAGAAAAGGAAAGAGAAAATAAGAATGGGAGACATAAAAAGCAAAGTCAAAGGGAGGGAAAGAAAAAAAGAGAAGAAAAGGAACAAAAAAAACTAATTGTGAGGAAAGGAAATTCTAATGGTAAGGAAGGTCATGAAAATAATTGAAAGGGAAGAGGTGAACATTTTTTTAAAAATGGAAGAGCAAAGAAAGAAAGTGGAAACTAGAGAAAATACAGAAAACAATGAAAGGACCCAAAATGCAGGGATGGGGAAAACGGAGCATGAAATAAATGTAGATGACCAAGAGGCAGATAAAACACAGCAGCAGAGAGCAAGGATGTGAGGACACGAAACGAGGGAATCACAAGTTAATATGGTGAGAGGCTGAGAGAGAGAGAGAGAGAGAGAGGTGGTCCACTGACCTGCTTTTTACAGCTAACTAAAAAGGAGAGCAAGGAATATGGTTTCTATCATGTGAGGAAAAACAGTCAGGAGAAGGAGGAATTAACCAATGGGCTGTCAGACTTCAGTGAGCCAGATGGGTTAATGTTAGCAACCAGAGCACACGCACATCTGTTGTGATATCAGTCCTGAGAACCTGCTGTGTGCCAGCAGTGAATGTATCTTTACCAAGATACCCAAATCATGTACAATCAAATCCCGCATAGAACTACACACATTACTTAAAGTACCTGTGGTGGTTATTAATGTGTTTTATTGTTTATATATAAGAACAAAGGAAACAACAGCTCCACTAATAAACAGAAGATCCACTAATATTCAACACATAAACAGTATGCAGGGGCATGGTTGCAGTTTTCAATCTTTATGTCTGACTTTAAAACCCATCTTCAAGACATGTGCCAGCTAATTATTTAGGCTGAGTTGATTATGTCACAGGTCTGCACAGCCTGTGACATTTAGCAGTTTGTGCTGTTGCTAATTTAGTTGTTTCTTTGTCACCTATTCCTGCTCTTGAAGATGGTTTTAAAGTAAAACTGAAAGCTTGAAAACTGCCATTATGTCCTTGTCCTTTTTGTGCTAATCCCATTAATGTTTCAGAGGTAGCAAAAAAACACAAACTTATGTTGTCTGTTTTGATTCATTTACTAAAAAACTTGCTGTCGTGACTTCATGTCACTATGTCACTTGACTTGTCCCACAGTGTTTTGCAAACAGAACATGTTCATTTTCACACTAAAACTAAGTGGTCTGACATAGAGTAAACACAGGTACTGTGAACCTGGATGGGTTCCTGTTTCTTTAACCAGGCAGTTCCTCTGAGATTACTGTGCCAACAAGAGGGTGACGCAATAGACATAAAAGCTGTGGATCACAAATGTTTTACTGTTATGATACTAGCATTTCAGAAAAGGAAAAGCAGCCTTGAATTCAGAGTTTGAGAGTAGAAATTATTTTATAAATTTATTAAATTGGTATTATAAGAGACGGTTAACTAAGAATTGTAAGAAAAAAATCAAAGACTGAAATCAGTTTTAGAAGCATTTAATGCCATTTATTTCGCTGCAAACTATTAACTGTACTAGTTAAAAAGTTCTTTGCAGTATAAAATAATCTGGCTACTGAAACGTGGTGTGCGTAAACTAAAACAATCATCTGTATGACCAGTTTAAAATTGTAGTCACAGGATACACAGGGTGCCAGTGACATCAGTCTAACTGTTGTTTGCATGTCACCTAACAATCAGTATGTTCCTGCTACAGGAGAGTAGGAAAGTAAAAAGGTGAGATATAGGTGTGATTAGACTAGTTAACCATATATTCTGACATATGTGCAACAGATCTCAACTGAGACATCACAAACACTGAGTCATAATTTATCAAATTTCAGCAGCTGCTACTTGTGAATGAGAAACCAGAGCTGCACCAGCAGAGACCCAGCATATGAACATAGAGTGCATAAAGCTATATAGAAAGACAGACAGGCCAAGATGTATAATGTTTGCACCAAAAGAAAAGAGAGAGGGAATTGAAGTGATAATTACATAATGGACCTAAAAAGGTCAGAAATTGAAGGAGAGGTTGATGGAGAGTCGGACACCTCTATTACTAGCCAGGTCTTCCTCACAGCTACAACTACAGACACAACCAGACCCACCTCACTGCCAGGCATTCCATGGGGTTTGGGGTTGGTCCAATAAGGTACCGTAGCTCTGTTGCATGCTGCCCTATACACCACACACTGTGCACCAACAAGTGGCTGCAAAAGTGAACCTACTAAAATAATATACAAGAATCAAGAAAGGAAGAGCTTACTCTCCATCACTAAAGAAGAGAGTGAGAACTGGTACATCTAAAAAGGTCAGTTTAATAATAATAATAATAATAATAGATACTTTATTGATCCCCTTGGAGAAATTCTTTGTGGACAGGCTGCCCCTGTGAGGCGCCAAGGGTCAGGGTATCGGTGTCTTGTCACACCTTGACATGTAGCCTGCTGGGACTGGGAATTGAACCGCTCACCCTTGGGTTGGAAGACGACTGCTCTACCCATTGAGCTATAATGAAAGCCAAACATCAATTAATTTTGATTTTAGAGGGACACTAAATGCCCATTGCAGCTCCCCACAGCCCAAGGTAGTGTCATCAAATGCCTTAGGTCCTTTGACCAACAGAACAACATCCAGATTATAATACTGGTATTTTGCGCTTGGAAAAATACAGTACATCAACAAATAAACCGAGGTTTGTGATTCTGTTGCAGATGTTGCAGGAGAAGACAGGGTGGTCCTCCTCTTTAAGCATTGTTGACTAATCACCCTCCCCAATCAATCTTGGCCAATTATTGAATTGTCTGGTCACTGTCAGTTAGTGCTTAGGGAGATGGTCTACTGATTTAATTGGTGCGTCTCCTAATCAATCACTCTCATAGCAGGGTGGATGTGCTTAACTGGTGGATCCATGTTACATTTCACTGCCTGCAACCCTGTGGGAGCTGAGAGATGCCTTTAGCACCACAATCTGATAACATACAACCCCACTGTGAGTCCAGGTGTTTCTGATGATGCAGTCATAGTGAGTGCTTCAATACATGTGAAAACAAGGCCACCAACACATAAATAACCTGGTGTTCAGAATCCATTCATGTTTCTATGATCATTTTACTCTTCCCAAGACTAAAGAGAAACATCACAACAATTGTTGCATGCTCTCTGTTTAACCAATGCTAATCAAATACCTTGGTAAAACAGCAGCATAGCAGAATGAGACAGATTTCACTGCAGGCTTTAAAGATGGATCTCCTTTGTTGAGTAAAGTTTAATTCACACCTCCATCAGGCGAAACAAAACTGGTGAATTTTGTTAAAGAGACACCACATGTCATAAATACTTCATCCACATTATTTCCAATTGTTTCTAGTATTTCAGACTTTGCTTTGCTGCCATGTGTAGCATGCCATTTTTCAGCTACAAGGCTGCATGTTTTTCTCATGTACTACTAAGGGTGCAAACTCTTGAAGTGAGTAGCCCTGGATAGCAAATCCAAAAGAAATCTAGAGTGAACTGGTAACTAGACCCATCATAAATCTTAGTTAAACACCATAATAATATATTGTATGCAGTAGGCCTATGTCAATAAAAACTGATGCAAAATCTGATCTGACAAAGTCATTACAAGCAATTGTCAGAAATTTTCAAAAAAATTCATATGCACACATATTTCACAATTAAGATAAGACACTGCACTTACTTTGAGGTAATCATTCTCAGATCTTAGCTCTTCTATTTCCCTGACAAACTCCTCATGCATGCCGTCCATAAACTCCTCTGTGAGGTCTGAGAAAGCCAGAGATGTGCTGGCTGGCATCCTGCTGTCAAATGAGGTCGCCGAGCGCTCCTCGCCTGGGGATATACTCCCTTCCCCGGTGTCCACGCCCAGGGAGAGTCGGTCCTTGTCGTCCTTCTCCGCGGAGGAGCATGTGGACTTGGCTGCGACTTGTTGGCTCGCTCTGTCCGCCAACGCACCATCCCTGAGCGGCTTGTCTCCGTCCGGCCCACCGCCTCGGCTGCTCCTCGACTCCGTGTCGCTGCTTACAGCGTCCGTGGAGAGCTTGTTTTCCTCAGAGGCGCAGTCCGATAGCTCGGAGCTGCTGTCAGTCGGGGACAGCTTCCCAGGGGCGCACCCGGAGTCCTTCGATAGATCGTCAGACCCTATGCTGGCGTCCGAAACCTTTCTCCGCCCTCCGGCGCTTTTGGCCGCTTTGGCCGAGGTCTTGGACAACGCAGCGTTGAAGGAGGACTTACCCGCTAGTTTTCCTCCACTGCCCTTCTCCGTTTTACCGTCCTTTCCAGCAAGACTCCCCACGGGGCTGCGTCTGGAAATGCGGCTACCTAGGTGGATGGCTCCCGGCTTGACGCTCAGAGTAGGAGTCCCAATTCCTCCCCGGATCTTTGTGAATGACCACCCGGGTACTTCTTTCGGTCTGGCTGGGGAAGGAGCCCGGTTTACCTTTTTCTTCTCGCCCTGAGCGGACAGCACCGCAGAGAGCTCCGCAGTTTCAGGCCGGGGATTTTGCTGCTGCTGCCCGGGCACCGCGTGCTGCGTCTGCCCGCTGTCCGAGCCCTCCGTCCCGCCTCCGCTTTCCATCTTCTGCCGGAGATGGAGTCTCCGTTCCTTGGGCGAGGCGAAGAAGAGGTGAGCCGAAGAGTTATGGACATCAACCTCCTTTGTTTTTGTCATTCATTCCGCTAGGCTGGAACAAACAAAAAAGAATGAAACCTCCTATGCGAACAGGAGGCAGAAGTTGGAGTGTGGATAAACAACTGCAGAGCAACACAAAAGGAGGGGATCCTCTCTCCAGCCACAATGAGAGCTCATGCAGTGCAACAAGACGGAGCAGGAAGCAGAGTCCAGAAACTGCAAAAAAATGCGAATTTTAATCCCGTTTTCCACTGTCTGTACTGTAAATGTGTAAACAACTCCTCTTTGTTCTCATATATCCTTCTCTCCTCTCCCTTCAGGATCTGTGTCGATGACATTAACGAGCCGGTTCCTGTTCACAGGACTTGTGGGTGGAAACAGTGAGGCAGAGTGGTGGATATGCTCTTCCTCTCTCTCCGCCCAGACAACGGGATGCAGCTCTGGAGGAGAGAGAGAGAGAGAGAGAAAGAGAGTCTCATTTCTGCAGCTCTCTGTCGCCACCATTACAAGATATACGTAGACACTGGGTGCAGGAAAAAATAAATAATGTGTGTGGATGCTCCGAGAGATTCTGAAGGAGTTAGTTCACCATGACTAATGCTGATAAAGCTAAAAAATTGAAGACTAGAAAGACTATAATAATAAAACAACAAGCAAAAAAATGTAAACAAGAACTTTTTAATTTTCTCTGGAAAATTAAAGCTTAATAATGTCTCATGGTTTTACTTTGTGGAGTTTGTTCTGCTGTTGCTGCATTGTGATACACTCTGCATGCTGACACCCACGGGGAAATAGAAATTAAAAAGCATCTAAAACATTTTACTTTTTGTGTAGAACTTTGAAAATAAATGACTGTAACACTACCAAGTGTAGTTTTAAATAGCAAAATATGGTATTCAAAGATGATTGGATATCATTTTCCATCAAATTTAACTCTAATCAGCTATATTTTTACACATGCTAAAGATATGTCTAGTATAACTGTGAACACACGCGCCCACACAGCCTTTCACATCATGATTAATTCACCTCCATGTGCACAAGGTAACTCTGTTCAGTAGGTCTCAGGTTTTGTCAGTCTCTCTCTCTCTCTGAGTGAGATGATGATCATATTTCAGCTAGAAAAGAAGAAAAGCAGCTATTCCTCAGACAAAGGTTAAGGTCTTCAACTCGCTCAAACCATCTGTGGGTCTGTTATAATAACCACACATTGTGCAGACAGGCACTGTTAAAACTCTCAAACCTACAGTCAAGATATTCATTTAAACTGAGAAACTAAATATATCTGTCTCCACACATCACATATGCTGAAACACAGTGTGTGTGTGTGTGTGTGAAAGACACACCAATCCTGACACTTGGATGATTTTGGTGCTGATATATTCATCACACCCTACGTATTTGAAAACATTTATATTTAATATCTGCACTTTTTTTTACTTAGGTTGTTTTACTCTCCTATACTTCCTGCTGACTTTTGTCTTATATGCATCCTACTGTACATTGTATGCCCTCTGCAGCTCCTCTTTCATAGTATTGATCATTATTGCATCATCTTAGCAGGTAATTATTAAAACTTGAGCAATAGAAGAGTGGGTTCAAGATACAATTTTGTTTCTACTGTGGTTTGTTTAATATAGATGGCTAAATCATTGTAATTCAGTATGTAGTAATATAGTGCTGAAACGCTGTACTAAGCACTTCTAACAATAATCTCAAAACTGAATAACCTTCAATATATACAAGTTATGTTATAATAATTGTTTCAATTTTTGATAAGATTAATAATCTAAAGCAATGTAATTCTATCAGAATGCATTTAGGCACAGCAGTGCCTAGAGCTAAATGCTAATGATGGAATTCTTACATGTTCACAGTGATGATGCTAACATGCTAATGGTTAGCAAGCTAACTTTTACTAATTAGTGGAAAACACAATGTGCTCCTCAGGACAGATGAAAACTTACTGAACCATTACACTGATTTCACTACAGTGATTTCAAGTCATCCTAAGCTAGACATCAATTGGACAATAAACTTGACTGGACTACAAACTCAACATTACTGTATAAAAAAAGCCCTCCTTTCTGGAGGAGGCTCAGGCCCTTTAACTTCTGCAGCACCGTGCTGTGGGTGTTCTATAAGTCTGGGGAGGCCTGTGTCATCTTCTATAGAGACACTAAGAGGCTGGACAAACTAATCAGGAGGGCTGGCTCTGTTCTGGGTGTGGAGCTGGATCCTCTATATGTTGTAGCTGAGAGGAGGATGCTGTCCAAACTCCTCTCAATCCTGGACAATCCCTCCCACTTCACAGTGTCCTGGCTGGACAGAGGAGCATGTTCAGCCGGAGATTGATCAATGTCAAGTGCTCCACAGGAGATCTTTTCTGCCTGTGGCTATAAAACTGTAGAACTCCTGACAACGAGTTGTACAGCTGACAACGATCATAATCATTTATGTTATCACTTTTTTTCCATTGCACTAAATTCCACCTCAGACTGTTATTGATCTGTTTCACCCATCTTTAGATGTTCTTTGTTCATATTGAGTTTTCGTAGTGATGTTATTTTGTATTTGTGTTGGTGTGGATCTTTTATGGTTGTGGCTACCACATATTACCTATTTCAATAATCACAGTTATATGGTTATTAGCCTCCCCATGTGCTGTGCTCCTTCAAAAACTGTATGCACCCTCTTATACACAATTGCATTCTGTTTTAACTTCCAGTGGTAATATGTCTGTGAAGATTCTCAGTCATCCAGGTGAAATTATCTGGAAGTTGAGCCATGACTCAACTTTCAGATTCCAGTGGTAATGCAGCAGCATTTCTATTCATGTTTACTCAAGGATGTTGATCTTTTGTGTCAGAAACTGTGTCCATCTTCAGATTAAAGTCCCATAAGAGAACAGTTAAGTCTGCAGTGGCAGATTCACTCCATGAATCATTTATGGGCAGAAACTGTAGAAAATCAAACAGAATTGATGCAGAGTTTCACTACATTGAGTGATCTATACTGGTGATTGGTAATTTGTCATGTCCAGGTATGGAAGTGCTATCCTCCAAAAATTAAATGGCCTTAGCATAACCTCAGTGTGACAGTAGGACTACAGGCTATTGTTATTTGATTTAACTACCCTATATTTACAAAGACAGTAACCTTTAAAATAAACAATAAATAAATGTGTTTATGTCTCTAAATACGATACATAATATCAAGAATATACCGCTATAATCCAGTATAACAGGATGCTCCATCACAAATAGACATCCCATCAGCAACCAGTCACATTTACTGATGCCAACAAGCAAATAAAATTATTATAATTATAAATAACACAATCAGGAGCCAATTCAAGCCAAGCTGTCGTACCGACAAGCCAACACACATTTGACCAGATATGAAAGTCACAGCCATCTGAATATCGTTTAAACCAGCAGAAACGGTCTAAAGCAGCCATAATCAATAGCTGGTAAAGTTAGATAAACATCCATTAAACTTACCAGAGCTGCTCATCAATTGAAAACAAAGTCCATCCTCCTTTTGAGTTTAAGTAAAACTCCGTTTGCGTTACGTACTAGTTAGCTTATCTTCAGTTAGCTTAGCTTTAGTTAGCTTAACGTCAGTTAGTTTAACTTCAGTTAGCTTAGCTTTAGCTAGCTTAACGTCAGTTAGCTTAGCTTCAGTTAGCTCAACGTCAGTTAGCTTAATTTCAGTTAGCAAACTGACCGCCGGTCACGATCAAAACTCTAGGCCCGCTAGAAGGCCCCGGCGGTTCAAAGATCACGCCCGACACGGCAAACTCGAAATCTGATTGGTTAAAAAATATGACAATCCTTAAAATTGTCCCCATTTACAATGAACAGCCGAAGCCTTCACTGAGAGTGTTGAAGGCTCGAGTTTACAACAGCACAAGAGAGAAATCTGATTGGATAAAAGTTATATGCTGAACTGGAAGCAGAGCAACCGAGGGAGAAAGTCGTAATGAAATGACAATAACAGATTGATGGGACATTTGTTAAAAATACACACATCATTAATATAAATGTATATTAAGTTCTAAAGATGTAATTTTCAGATTTTGACTATCTCTAGGCCAGCAGGGAAGGCTTTGCTGGCCCTGACGGCCCGCCACTGTTAATTAATTATTTGACACAGTGAGCAATTCAGTAAAAAGTGTTTTGCTGACTTACTCAGCCAGTCAAATAATTTCTTGTGTCTTATTCTAATGTCAGTGACTTGCATAGGTTTGTTACAGAGTATTTCCAGGACTGATATTTTAATTATGTTTCACTAGTTGCTTCCTTGATACCAGTCACTGAAACAACCAGCAATCTACCCTCAGGAATGTGAGTGTGAATGAGGTGATGATCAACCCAGTGACACCCTGACATCTCACATCACCCCGCTATCATTCGGGAATCAATGGATGATTGGGGGAGGATACTCAGTGGACCAACCAGCAAATACTCATTAACAATGAGCATATTTTACTAATTATCTGTGAAAACAAAACACAGTGTCTATCATTGCTGTCTGGTCTGGAGTGCATGATTTTCATCCTGCTTTGCAGGAAAAAAAAAAGCTGATAATAGAAACTTGCAGTCCTTGCAAGTTATTCTCGGTCCAGTAATTGGAAAGCAGCAGTGTGTTGGTGGTTATGAAGACAAGCTGCATCAGCAGTACTACTGCTACATTCTGCCTACTGACGTGAGGAGACACTCTCTTGTTCCATATTGGCTCTCTTTTTATTTCCTTGTTGCTGTATTTTTCATTTAGGAAAATCTTCTAGTTGAAATTTATTTGACTAGAGTCAGTAAGTGGAAAATACATTTCTAGGTATTTGAATGGGAATTTCAGGTGACCTGCAAGACCAGTTTTGCAACTTGCAAGTAAACAAACTCTTCTACTTGCTTAAATTAGGGAATGCTACCAGAATGGGAAGTGTTTTTTCATCTGTTTACAGACATTAGAAGAAGTTAACCATGGTATAGTTTTATATTTAGTCACACATAAGCGCGGAATTGATTTTCTCATGCAACTCACAGCAGGATGGTGAAAGTACTTTAAGAACAATCTGTACTTTAAAAACAATCTGAGAGAACTTACACTTTATTTTAATCTTGTGCTACTTTCACCACATTAAGTTTTTTTAAGAGTTTGTGAAGCCTTTAGAAGCGTCTCTATTTCTATTTCTGCATAAATATGACAGATTAGAATAAAACCCAATTAAATAAGTAAAACACAAATTACAAATCTTAATAATTTTACTATGGAAAATGATCCAATCTTACATAACTGTGTGGCAAAAGTATGTGAACCTGTGCCTCCAGTAGGTGGTGTGTCCCCCTTTTGCAGCAATAACAACAACTAAAAATTTCCTGTATTTATTTATCAGTCCTGCACACTGGCTTGGGGGTATTTTAGCCTATTTCTCCTTATAAAACAGCTTAAACACAGGGATGGTGGTTGGTGCTTCCTTATGTGAACTGCGTGCTTCAGGTCTTTCCACAGCACAGATTATGGTAGAGCGAGTGAGTTGGCCAGTACCAAACATTTTAACCAGTCATAAAATGCCTTGTGTGTTTAAATTCGTTGTCCACTTACTATTCATGGATGGATACCACGGATGGATACCTACATATTTTCGTGTAGAATTTGATTGTATTTGCCAAATCATGACACTGCCACCATGTTTCACGGATGTGATGCTGGAATGCAGTGTTTGGTTTTCACCAAAGACAACACTTCTCAAACATGTGTTGTCAAGATCAGATTTTAATGGCGAAGACCAAGATTTCTTTATTCTTTAAATAAGTCAGGGCTTCGCAACAGATTGCCATCCCACTGACTGAAACACCTGACTCTATTTTGCCTTTAAATGAATTTAAAAATCAGACTTCTGCCACACACAAATAATTAAGGTTGGTTAATTTTCTTTGCTTTCATTTTCTTTGTAGGTTCAGATAGGTAATACAGAATATAAACAACAATGTGGTGCATTATTTTAGTTTAAAGTACAAAGCAGTATAAAAATGTGTTAAATTGAGACATACTTTACCTGCTAATTCTAAGTGCTATTAGAATGGATGAAGGTGTGAGCATTAATACACCAGTACTCTAATGAGTGGCTGTATATTACCTTGACCTTGTCTGTATAAAAAGTGTATTTTTTCTATAAATTTTAAATGCTTGAGCTTCTTAAGTACTATAAATTAGTAATATAATTTATATTTCTATTATAGCTTGTAAGGTATTGTTGAGTAGAGTCTGTAGTCTGTGTTCTACCACCATCTAGTGGTTAGCAGTGGAACTAGCTATAAAGGTCAAACTGTAGAAAAGGAACAATACAGGAGGAAGAGTAACATGAAACTGACATATTTCTATGACAATGATTAAAACAGTTGGTTGACCAGAAGTGTGTTGTTTTTTTCATTTAGGCACATAATTATTATCTTAAATACTTCTATGTTCAGGTAGATAATGGTTATTGTTTCTGTTCTATCTGACAGAAAACTTTCAAGCTTTAAAACATGTGAACATAACATTTACATTCACATTTCTCTTCCTGACTAATTAAGCAGTGTGTCTAGACAAAGGCAGTTATCTGTTTAACCTGCATAAAAAAATATTTTTATAACGAACAACACCACACATAGTGTATTGTACATGTTTGTGTATTGTGTAACCCACACCAGTGTGAGTGTATGCACATCTTTGTGTGTGTGTGGCTGTGTACAAGTAGTACTCTGTGTCCCACTGTGAGCCTGAATGGAGGCCATTTTCCCCAGTGCTCCACTGTTCCTTGTCTGTTGCCTCCTCCTCTCCTGCTCTTTCTCATCCTATCGTCTGTGCTCTCTTCTTTTCTCCCCATCACCCCATCATAGTTATTATGTAATGGTGGGAAAAGGAATGCACTGCTCATCTTTTTGATGCTGACTACAACAAGAGCAAATTATAATTGAAGATTATACGTTTATGTTTGTTGTCAATCATAGCCTTAAGTCTTAATGTGAGGAAAAAGCTTGCACTTTATAGTATTTTTAAAATGATGTTTCTATTTATAGAGCTACATCATCATTATACTTTATTGAGATCAATTGCCAAATAGTGTGAGCTGTTCTGTGATGTCTTTATCTTATATAGATAAGGAACAAAGTGAACTAAGATTGTACTGGAGATACCGTCAGTGTACACCACCATTTCTACGTCATGTCTGTGTTACTCACTAAGGAGGCAGACAGCTGTGTCGAACATAACAATGACAGGCTGGCTACAGTATTGATGAGAAAGATAATAAACTGCTGATGTCTTATAAACAGGGCCTGAAATGCACCCCAACTATGCAAAAGTCAAATGTTATAGCAATGTAATGACAATATAAGTGTTTTTTGAATTGAATATAAACTTAGTAGAGCTCTTTTTAATTGTTTTACAGTGTTAAAAAATGAAAATCACTTGTTGGTTCACGATCAACCTCATGTTTTTTTTTTCTTTTCAAAATAAAAAACATAATTACACTTAATTTATTAATGTGTTTAGACGATTCAGAAGAAACAACCCTGACTAATGTATAAATATGTAAAATATAAAAATCTTTACTATAAACCCCTTGTCCATCATTTTTAAAAACATTTTTTTGTATCATCAACATCATCATCTTCACCACAATCACAGCCTACATAGGACAAGAAGCATCCACGAAGGCCTCTAGTGCAGACAAAAGAGACATAATGAATACATAAATTTCAGTCATTCTTTTTTATTTTCTCTTAATCTACTTAAAGAGATGTGGAATAAGAAACCAGCCACCTATGTTGCGCACATTACTATTATTAAAACAAAATTGCTTCAAAAACTGTGTGATTAAACATTGTAAATGGGCCTGTCTTGTGAATCCAGTATCTTCAGAAAAAATTTATACAAATCTATCAAAACTAAAACTACTATGCAATTAGATTAAGGCTCAAATTTCAATATATTCAAAACAAAGAAAAACAAACGTGAAAACCACAGCATTTCAAACAACATGGGAAGTTGGCTCATTATTCTTTTGAAGCGCCATACAACTTGTATTCTTATTGGTCAAGCGGGCCGTATGTTACATCTGATTGGCTGATGACCATGTCAGTCATTATCTATTCACGCCCCCTCTGCTAGCGACTTCCGCTTCTGTGTCATACCAAGGCTACTCAGTAAAGTCCTGCTCATCGCTCTGGACTTGTCAAAACATTGACCTGCACCACCGCCGAGGTAAGACGAGAGGCATTTCACTGCTCTGTTCCTGGTCTCCTGTTGCATTTTCAGTGCTGAAAATTTTCTTTGCCGTTTGTGCACAAGGAAGGTTGCTAACTACGCTAGTTAGCCACCTTTTTTCTTTTAGCCCACCCGCTAACGTTAATGCTAGTTGTCAAAAAGCTCCCTGACGATCTGTCAGACTTGGGACTGTCAGCCTGATGAGTGTTGTTAAGGACAAGCTGTAACATTACTCCATGGGCTCATTTAATGACCCAGTTCTCATTTAAAATTGTTGGCGAGGTAAATTATGTTTGGTCAGTGGCTGGACTGTAAGCGCTGTTAGCATGCAAACGGTAGCATATTTGGGATGGGTTCTTCTTGGTATTTTAGAACCGAGTTGGATGTTCTTGTCATTGAAAATTTCATTAACAACACACAGCACGAGTTTACCGATGTCTCTAATTTAAATGTTCAGCAAGTAATTTTAGTAGATTGTTATTTAGATACTGATAATATTGTCAGGTAAAATATGTATTGAAATACAGGGGACTACATTTTTTCTAGTGTAAAAAAGATTTTTAAAAGAACACCCGGGTCACCATCAACTGCACTTTTTACAAAGTTAGGTGTAGATTAAAGTTACCTCCTATTACTCTGACTTGCCTTAGCAAACAGTGGGAATGTTCCCCTGCCTGTTTGGTTTCTGTCTACATCCATCACCATCTACATGTGACTCACAGGAAAGACTATAAACCAAGCTTTGTATTTTAATGTTAGTGTACTGTAGGTCATTGACACCAGAGTTTGCACTGACACAGCAGGCTGGTTATCTGCTCTTGCTGATAGACATAGAGGCAAATATTGTACTGCTGCATTAACCTGTGATGACGCCAGAAAAAAGTGCTCACACTTGTATTGAAAGTATGTTTATCAATGGTGTAGATTACCAACTGGGAACACTGCCTTAAAACAACAATACAGACAAATTCTGTATGCTTAAGGACCTGATATTGAGGTTTTGGGCCTGATAATGTTAACAGTATGTATCTTTTGTAGCTAAATTAGTAATCATTGATGTTTGGGGATGGGTATCTTTAGTGATACCGACGTTGATACCAATGCTTATCTGTACACTTATTGCTACTACTATCTACTATCTCCACCACTGTTGATACTTATGATGTTGAACTTGTACACATACTTTCTATTGCACGTTTGTCCATACTGGGAGAAAATCCTCCGCACTTGCTCTTCCTAAGGGTTCTTCCACTTTTTCTTTTTTCAAGCTAAAGTGTTTGTTTGGTGAGTTTTTTCTTATCTGATTTGATGGTCTGAGGACAGAGGGTATTATGTGCACAGATTTTAAAGTCTCTTGAGGCAAATCTGTGATGTGTAAATAACATTTCATCTAATTTACTATATGTGTATATCCTTCCTTAATTTAATGGGAAGTTCACCAGTTCACAATGACACCTTTATCCATTAATGGTATAAAAATTGCAAAGTGACCATGGCTTCCTTTTAATTGTTGTTCACTGCTAGGAAAAGAGAATTAAAATGGATTCATGGCTGTTGATTTATTTACTGTTTCTGTAATTGTGTTTCTGACAGGTGTTTATATCACTTTATCCGCCCCATTTACCCTTGCAAGAAAAAGTAATGGAATTGCAGTTTGCTGGTGTTCTGCATAAATTGGTCAAGAAATGTGATCTGATCTTCACCAAAGTCACAAATATCAACAAACAAAATATTTCTAAGTTGATGAAACACAAACATTCTGGATCTTTTATGTCTTTACCGAACACACCCTTTTAAAACAGTCATGGTGGGAAAAAGTAAGTGATTTAATAACTGGTTGAACCAACTTTGGCAGCAATAACCTCAAGCAAACACTTGAGGATTAGACCAGCACAATGTCCAGGAGGAATTTTGTTCATTCTTCCTCACAGAACCGCTTCAGCTCGCTTATTCTTAGGACATCTGGTGTGAACAGCTTACTTGAGGTCATTTCACAGCATCTTCATTGGGTTTAGGTCTATACTCTTGGCCACTCCAAAAGGTGGATTTTGTGTCTTTGAAGCTATTTCACAGAATATTTACTTTGATGTTTAGGATTATTGTCCTGTTGCATCACCCAGCAGTGCAGGTCCAGAGGCAGCAAAGCAGCCCCGATCTTGATGCTCCCTTCACTGTACTTCACTGTTGAGACAATGATTTCATGTTAGAATGCAGCTCTCTTTTTTTACATCATTCGTAGTGTGGAAATGTTGGAATGTTAAGGTGGTCATCAGCAAATTTCAGACTGCAGTGTTTTGTTTGGAGAGCGATGGCTTTCTTGCACTGGATAACATACCTGTAGGTTTAATTTTTTACCTAACTGAGATCTCTACAGTGTACTTTTTGACTCATCTTGACTGGGCGCCCAATTCTATGGAGAGTAGCCACAAAAATAATCTCCATTTATAGACAGAATGTCTAACTGTGAACTATCCATCCATTTTCTTAACCGCTTGTCCTCGTAAGGGTCACGGGGGGTGCTGGAGCCTATCCCAGCTGTCATTGGGCGAGAGGCGGGGTACACCCTGGACAGGTCAACTGTGAACTAATGAGTATCTAAACTCTTTGATATTACTCTGTAATCTTTCCAGCCACTGTACATGCAAATCAACAACTCTTGATTGTAGGTCTTCTGAGATCTCTTTTTTGCGAGGCATGACTCACATCAGCTGATGCTGCTTGTGAATAGCACACTGACTGAGTGTTTTTGTAAGTCAGTGTAGCTCTAAACCACACTGCCATTCTTGTTTCACTGATTGTTCTTCAGGTTTGTTAACACCTGACTCCAGTTGATGTTTAGTGACAACAGAAGCCCAGTGTTTCACTTACTTTTTCCACCATCAATCTGTATGTTTAATGGATGTGTTCAGTAAAGAGGTGAAAGATCATGACTGTCTTTTATCATCTTACAAATATTGTGTTGATATGTGTGCGTTTGGTGAAGATCAGACCACATTTCATGACCAATTAATGCAGAAAATCAGGAAATTGCAAACAGTGCCATTACTGTTTATTGCAACTGTGTATCAGTGAGGCTCGGCTCCTCCAAAATGATCATAGAGTTTGAAAAAAAAACATTAAAACCTTCATGAAGAGAGAATTTATTGCAGGATATATCAGAGTCTATATAAGCAGTTGACTGATCATTTTCAAGATCATCGACAAGATCTTATAATGGGAGTTTTCAGATAGATTTCACTTAACATTATTAAGTTCTGGTTTGAAATTATGAGGCATCAACAGGATATTGAAGGATGACTTCAATTGCTTTATTACACAACGAAGCAAACCAATCTCTTTGGAATTACAACGGTTGTCATTTTGTTATGTTTTCCTCCCTAAGGTGCCTTAATTACCCCTTTAGTTAGTTGCTATGGCGATGGTCTCTGTTTAAAGGGAGGAGCACTACTATCAGACTGCCTTACTGTCAGCAGAGCAGCAAAGTGAGGCAGTTATGCATAGATGAGATATTTACATATTTTCTTTGTCTAGTTTAGCGATTGTTATGTGAACATTTTAAGGGATATTTCAATTATACTATGTGTATTTTTTGAAGTCTGTGGTTTAATTTAAGGGAACAGGAAAGAGATTTTGCAAGGCATGTCCTAGAAGCCAGGTTTCAACATAGCTGAAAAGTACACTACCAGTCAAAAGTTTGGACACACATAGAAATGAGCATGTTTGTGAAAGAAAAGCAGATTTCATAACATCAA
>JAUMHL010000028.1:7938954-7949335 GCA_032362345.1 Sandelia bainsii
CCCTCTCTCTCTCCCTCTCCCTCTCCCTCTCCCTCTCCCTCTCTCTCTCTCTCTCTCTCTCTCTCTCTCTCTCTCTCTCTGTTCCTGTGGCTCTGGATGTTTTTATCAGCCCTTGGAGGACAGCACAGAGAGATGTCTCTAGGCTAGTGGCTGTGTCGGCTTAATGAATGGAGCAGACACATGGGTAGGTGTGTTTTAAAGTTTTTGATTGGCAATGAGATGACTCGAGTATTGGTAATAGGAAAGTCTGGCAGTAGTGTTGCTTCACTGCTTTGGTTTGTAACCTGTTGGAGAAGGCAAAATGAGTAGATGCCTTGTGTCAATTTTGTCTAGATGACTGAACTTTAGTCTGTGGAATCTGTTAAATATGTGGAGGAAGTAGAAGTTAAACTCTGAAATCATGGAGGGTCTTCCTGTCTGTTATTTCTTTAGCGTGGCTGTTGTTGTCTATAGTTACTTTTTAAATTATTACAGCAGCCTAATCTCTAGTATGTGATCATTTACATATGTGATCATTTGAAGGACCAGTAAATTTTCAGCTCTAGCATAAATAAAATGTAGTTTAAAATCTTGTTAATAACTTTTCTTTTGTGATGCTATTGTCATGTGTCAGACATTAGGAATAAAGAGTGTAATTAATCCTACTTACTCCATCTCTCATTCTTTTGGAAGCTTTGAAGAGCATTTGTCCTCATTATTTCGAATGAAAATAAATCTCAACAAATGTCTAGTTGACTAACAATTAATATTAATAATTTGGGCTGTGGTCAGCACTGTAGCCTCACAGCTACAATAACCTGGGTTCGAATCCACTGGTTGGCTGTGTTGAGTTTGCATGTTCCTCCCTGTGTACTCCGGCTTCCTCCTACAGTCCAAAGACAAGCAGTTGGGTTAGCCTTGTCATAGACTTGGGACCTGCTCAATGACAGCTGGGATTATCTCCAGCACCCCTGAAACACTTAACAAGAACAGCGGTTCGGATAGTGGATGGATGGATCACGATTATGAAAAGGAAAAAAAAAAGATTTAAATTATTATTGTGCTGCATGTGCCGTGGTGTGTATTTGCCACTATCAGCCGGACTTTGGCTTGTTTAGTTCAGCCTAAGTTTCTCCATAAGATGTTTCACTTGATAGTAAAGCCTACTAGCATGCTGTCACATAATCAGGCAGTTTGATTGCCACAGAAGAAGAGCCAAAAGAGCTAACCGTTAAGCATTAATAGATATTACAAGTGAGACGGTGTGTTTACAACTGCAACATACCTTAATCTGAACAAACATTATCCTAACTGAGCTTTGAGATGTAACATTTATCATAATGTCGCTTGCTTGTACCCTCTCCTGTTCTCACCTGACTGATTGGATGAAACGCAGCCACCCACAGACCCACATATTTCTACTCCTGTACTGTATATTTTGTAGTTTTTCAGTTTAATTATAGGCTATATAATGTTTAACTAAATCCACTGTTAGAAATCCTTTTTTTTTTTCAGTACTACCTTAATGGCAAGACATTTCTGGAGTCAGTGAGTAATGATGTTAGATAATCATGATCTCACATTGACCAAAATAATTCTGATTATAATTTTTGTCATATTTGAGTTGCAAAAAATATTATGATATAGTTTCAAGTCTATATTGCTTATGATTTTGACAAGGTTGGTCTAGAACAAATGTGAAAGTATGCAACATAATGTTAATTTGCTCTCCTTTGTCCTTTCCTGAAAAAATAGATGAGTCAATGGTTAATTGTGTCAACAATGTTAGTTTGTATTCAGCAATTTTGTATTAAATTAATTACGTGCAGGAAACAAAAGCTAGAATAATATCACAAAGGTGAGGCACTGTTCACCTTTTCTGTTATTTTTCTGTACTTTATCTCTACGTCTGATCTGACACGACTTACATGTGTTTCTCCATATCTGTGTGTATCCAGTGGAATGAGGCAGTTTCAGTTTGGGGCAATATGTGATAAGCTAGAGTCCAAGTATGGAGATGTGTCTTCATGGTGTGTGTGTGTATGGTGCTGTGTCTGTCATGGTTACGTAACAGCGCACAGGCACCTAGGACATAGAGTGATATGATCTGAGAGCCTGTTGCAGCCAATCAGAGAGTTCTCTCTCTTTGTCTGTGAGTGTGTGAATTTGTTTAGTTTATCTGCACAGTTATGGGACAGAAAAGTGAGTTGATTATGACTGAATTGATTGAAACTACAGTTCTGAGTTCTAAACAAGACTATAGCATTTACTGGAATAATTGGGGTTAACATTTTACATTTTAAGATTCATTGCACACAGATATTGCACATTTTCTTTTTAAACACACAAACATAATTATTGAGGTTTCCATGTCAAGTGTGCTTCCTCATCTGTGCTTTAGAAACACTGTTAAGGAGCAGAACCTGTGTAGCACATTAGATGGGGCCTGTAGTTTAACCACTAGTTGGATCTTCTGTGAAGTCTTTCGCACACTAACTTTAACAACAACTCCGCCTAAAACAGGTTGTAAACTGAGCACAATCTAACACATGAGCATGGAGTTTGAATCTGTGTTGTGTTTACTGCAGGGACTGTGTGGGCAACGTGATGCATCCTTTTCCTTAGTATAAAATTATCTGGTGACTCAAAGGCTTAGTTTTGGTTCATGTAGCTGGAAGCTGTATGCTATGAGATTAGTTTTAAGCTAGCATCAACACAGGCAAATTAATTAAAGGCTCAATACTGTGAGGACCTCACTTACTGAATTGGTAAATAGTGTTTTACAAACAAGAGGCTGCCATACTAGGAAATGTTGGAGAAATATTAACAGTTCACAGTATTAATGAAGTGAGGTGTTTCACTGAGGCAGTGAAACTGGCCAGATGCTTCCTATTATCTCATCCTATGATCTTAAAAATTGACAAGGAAGGTTCAGAAAAGCATCATTATTCTTGGTATGAATGGATCGCACAGTTCAGAAGTAATAGTGCTGTAAAGTGTGCCTTTCGTGATGAACAAAATGGTGAGACTGTAATAACCCATGCAAATGAGATTTCTCATCCAGTCGTGTTCTCTGTATTCAGACATAGAGGTAGTCGTACCTTGTTTCTTCCCTGCTTCCCTCCTTTTCATGGAGGCTTTCCAAGATGCCACGTTGGAGGCTGAGTTGTTAGTGTATCTTATGTGCAGGTGTGAGTATACAGTTTGGACAAATGGAGTCTCAGTAGCTGCTGTAAGAAAGACCTGACAGGATTTTCAAGATGTTCACTATTTAATAATAAGTGTGTGCATATAAAATTTCTCTGTGCTGGCCTACCAACGTTTGTACCATAATCTAATATAATACAACTCTTTAAATGTCAAGCTATCACTGGAACAGCATAACGTCTTGACAATATGAAGAATAAAATGCGGGTAAATCATATTAATTTATAGGTGGTGTATGTAAGTGTTTGTTGAACTGGCCAGTGGTTTTCTATAGATTCTTGTCATGTTTACAGAGCATGAGTAGAACATTGAGTAGTGAGGCACTGTTGTGCAGAAAGAGGCATGATAAGGGCGATCACAGTTGTTGGCTCCGTCTTTTTTTTGGAACACAATCCACCGGCACAAAAGTAAGGAATAGTTTGGGAAACCTGTCTTTGTATTGTCAGACTAGGGAGACATATTTTTACAGGTTAAATTGCCATATTTCCTCCAATCTGGATATAATAATGTACTGTTGAACATGAACTTTTTGGATATTTGGTAAACAACAGACTTGGTTTTGTGGATCGTCTGGATATACTTTGCAGTCAACTCTCTTTTTAAATAGGATCACTTTAATCAAACCGATTAAAGTGATCCTATTTAAAAAGAGAGATGTTTAAGAGGTCTGTGCTTGCCAATAATACAATCTATCGTTTTATTATTTTACGTAAAGCATGTCATTTTGTGTTTAATAGGCGTGAACTAACCACAACAAAAATGTAAGTTTAGATATTGAATTAGCCATTAGGACACTTAAATACCATTCTGTCCACCTTATTGATCGTAGATGCCGAGGACAAAGGTCAGTTGTGTGCTGAAGGCGTAACCTATCTCTGGCAAAGGTAAATGCCTTCCACTGTGTAGAAAAAGGCAGAGTGAGGAGAAGGGAAGAGCTTTTCAACTTCTGAAGGAAGTAAGGAATTGGCTGTCTATTGAGATTTAATTACACAGCAGGTATGTACATATTTTGTGCTACTGAAACCTTAGAAAGATTATCTATCAGTATTTTCTAAAACTGCATGTGAGTTGCAATTGACTCTGGGAGTTGCTCACACAGGGCTGCCTTTCATTCAGGAATAAAAACATGTTGAATAGAACAGCAAATAATATTCAGTGACGTTGTCTAATAAACACTTTTTTTGTGTGTTTTTCCATGACTACATGGCTGTAGATAATGTCCTATACTACATTCAGAAACCAATATGAGAAAATAGGTAGACTGAAAGTTACTAAGTGATTATGTCTCAGTAATGGCCACTGTAAAGGCAGAAAGAGCATTTGATCATTTGTGCTGGAAATACTAATGGTGCAAGAGAAGAATAAAAAACTTAAAACAATTTTTTTTCCATGGTTCTGAAATGCATTAATGTTAAGGAAAGAATTTAACCGGAGTTTTACACCAGGACAAAGTCACAACATTCAGTTATTTAGCTGACTAGTCACTCAATAGAAAATTATTTGGCAACTATTCTGATAACCAACTAATTGTCTAAATCAATTTAGAAGCAAAAATACCACACAATTGCTGCTTCCACCTTCTCATATGTGAGAATTTTCTTCTTCATAAATGATGGAAACTAAATATGAATTTGTAATGGACAAATTAAACAAGCACTAATGAGTATTACAGTACAGTATTTTTTTCTTTACTATTTTTCTGACACAGATTTTCAGTGATTGCTGGTACACACAAACCCACAGAGCCCATTTATAAGGTAAGATAAAGTAAATACACAGTTGGATTTAAATTTGTATTTGAGACAAACGCCTACTGTGTGATGGTGTCTTAACTAAAACTGAGCTGCTACTATGAATGATGAGTCAGAGTAACCAACATTTGTTGTATTTGCCATGTGGGCTGTCACTTTGAAGAAAATGGAATTTCGTTTCCTTGTAGTGTTACTGAGGTCAGGCATGGACGCTACATTGATAAGAGAAACGAGTGGATAAATGATGTGTCATCATGAGTATACTCTGTTGTCTTATTATGTGTCACGGTGATAAATGTGGTGAAATGGGCTGAGCCGAAGAATGAGCCAGTGAAGACTAATGAGTTTACTTGGACTTAAGTAGCCAGGTTAATCGGAGAAACCAGATTCCTTGGCTAATCTGGGAACAATTTTAAATCAACTTAAGAAATCTGGTTAAGGGAAATCTGTGTGTACATGCAGCAGATTTCTCCTCTAGCTTTGGTTTATATTGGAAGCATGGCCCACAGATTAAACTGTATAGTGACAGAAGTCACTGCTTTGTGAATTTTTTTTATGTATGTGTGTTGGGGGAGCTGACAACTCTCTGAGAGAGGCACACAGACAGACACAACACTTCTTTTATTAGTGCAAACTGTCTGAATTAAAAGGAAATACATGGTGAAAAGTGGCTTAGACGTCTGTGGGGCACTTTGTGTTTCAGTGTCAGGTTGGATCTGGATTTTGATTTAGAAATGAGGCAGATTGCTCCATCTTCTCTTTAATTCAGCCGCTCTTCTCTGCTGAAAGTAATAGAGTGGTGAGTGTCTGGAGCCTTTGTCCAGCACACATGCTTTTGTAAAAAAAAAAAGATTAGAAACCTGGTTATGTGTATACATGGCAGAGAAATTAGAGCTCTCCAGGGCAAATTTACCACTGGAAATCAGGCTTCTCTAATCCCCTACCCCAATTACAGACACCAGGTTACTCGTTTATATGACAGCTAAGAAATCAGCTTACTCGATAAAAGCTGACTGTAACTTGGTTACTTAAGTGCATGTAAATGCACTAACTCACGCACTCATTCATTTGTTAGCTTTTCTTCAGGCAGTGTAAAGTGTTGAGGGATTAATCTGTCCTTTAGCTGGTTCCAACTTTACTATTGCATCTTCAACAGGATAAAGAGAAAGTGCCATTTTTGAGTTGTACTTTAACAATTACGTTAAAGGCACAATGTGCAGCTTTTGGAATCAAGCTAGTGGTAGCATGAGACTGAAAATCAGTCCAGTCAGTTGTAGTAGTAGTAGTAGTAGTAGTAGTAGTAGTAGTAATTTAGAACTTACAGTCATTGCCCTGATTTCATTTAATTTCAAAGTGGTTGTTCACTATGCTGATTAGTCTTGTAAAGACTAATCAGCATAGCATATAACTGTGTTGAAATTTTACATTACAGAGTCTTGAGTTTAAAACTTTGTAGAGCCAATGTACCAAACAGAAGGTAACAAAGACCCAGAATGCCTGTCACAGTGGTGCCCCGATTATGTAACTAGTGGACTAGAAAACTCTCTGTTTGCACCCAGTGGCCCATGAGAGACAAGCTTGTCACTCAGCCAGACTAAGCAGATTTTCAGCTGGTAGCCTAGATAGTTGTGGAGTGACCGTAAATGGAGAGCACTGTAGTCATCCAGGTGACATTAAGAAGGTTCTCACTACAGTGCTGCTGCTTTACAGAAAATGTTTTCATTAAAAGTTGAAGACATGATCATAATATACCACCCAGGCCTATGACTAGTAGTTGTAGCTGTAAATCAAGGTCTGTAGGTCCAAACAACCCTTCTAGATGTAAAGCATACATGGAATACAGTTTTTCCCCAGACTTCATTCTAAAAAGGAGGATTACAGATTTATGAAAAATCTCCGCTTATGTCTGAATAGTTGATTGAACAGTGTGTATTTTAGAAAAATGTTGTTCTGTTTTAAACTATGTTGACATTTTCAAATACCCAAGATAGGCTGATATTTTTTACAGTTCTTAGTCTAGACTTAGTTTTATTCAGACTAAAGTCAAATTCAACACTTGCATGTTATTATTTTGTCTCTGCAGGTTACTAATTTGCTTCAGTCAGTGAATCCAAAGAAACACACGTTGAACACGTTGTCAACTCTCCACTTGCTGCTGATTTACTCTGACTGACATCTCCTGGTGTCATTCGCCTGCAGTCAGTGTCCAACATAATCAGCATAAGATTGCTTGGGACGATTCCTGGATATTCAAGTTTGTGCTGTTGCCGTGGTGACACTCCAGAGGGGCCTTGATTGACAGGTCTCCCTCCAGAGGAACTGTGCGGAGCCACCATCAAAAGGAACATGTGCTAGAAGTCGAACATCTGTCTTGCATGACCAGTCAGTTTTGACTCTAGAAGATGAGCAATGAGGATGAGTTCTATGACGCCGTCACAGGTGGGTGCTGAGTAGGAGTCTGAATACATGTGTTTTCTCAAATTTACATCTTCAAGCATTGGATTCCATCAGATGAAGGAGATTTACAATAAGTCTAAAGATCTTTCTAAACAAAATACAAAAACATTACAGCATTTTGTTTTGGAGTTGCAGAACTCGTCATTACAGTTTTGTTCATTTTTGTGACATTTTCTGTGTTGCTTAAAAAATGGAAACTGACAGGCTGGAACTAGCAAATATTTTGTGTTTTTACTTTAATAATCTACTGATTGATTAATCAAGTGTGAGTCTGAGTCTGTATGAGTCTTAAAAGAATTTTGTATTTTCACAAGCCAAATATATATCATGTTTATATGAGACTGCAAGAGGCTGCAATTTCCTGATTAGATGGCCTGTGTTGTCTCCCTCATAGAGTAGAAGCAGAATGTGATCCAGTGGAACCTAACCTGCCTTAGTCTGATGAATATTTCAATAATTCAGAGGGCTGTTGTCTTGCTGTCATGATCAGTAAAGTCACCATAAATTCTGTGAGAGTGTATGATTCTGTTCATGACTGTATGTTTTGCAAAAATAAAGAAATAGGCAGAGGAAAAACAGTTGGTTACATTTTTCTGTACTTGAACTAGAAGTTCAGTTATGGTGTAAAATAGCTTTTATTTTGCATTAAAATTTTTGTTTTATCCAGCAGAAGCTGAGAAAGGATGGAGAGGGAGTGTCAGTTTGTTACTATAACACTCTTTATCGATTATCTTTTATTTACAATTTATTTTACGTGGTGTCAGTTTTCTGCTACGGTGGATAGATGAGACAAGTAGTCTTCCAGGTCAACACTCAGCATGTTACAGTTGCCATAAAGTGTCTGCTGCCATGTTAACTATGAATGCATCTGATGAAAACAAATTCTACTCAGAGATGCTGCGCATGAGTTTTATGTCCTCCAGTGTCATACAGTACAGTAGCTGTTTAGCAGTGAGAGGTGTAGCTTGGCTGATGTTTCAGGGATCTGACTCTCCAGACTGTACAGTGATGAACATTTTTTAATGGTAATAAAAACCATACAAAGTTGTGAACTGCAACTGGAATATAATTGCAGATGATAACAGCATGTAGAGATGATTGGATATTAGTGTCTATGAGCATGTTACTCTGTAGAAACATTACAGTGTTCATGTTTGGTGCTGGATATGTTTAGTGAAGAGTTGGAGGGCAGGGTGAAGCAGGGTGTTGTTCACTGTCAACAGTTATTAGAGTTAGTTTTGTACTTTTTACTGCCAGTTGTGTCCCTGTTGTGTGATGCTACTAGGTGTCCATTTTGACAGTCACTGTTGTGTTTTATGATGTGAACAAAAAGCTTTTGTTTGTTTTTGTGTGTGTTTGTGTGTCCTCCTGTCTTTGTGTCATTATTATGATTATCTTACTAATCTGAGACAGATGCAGACCAGGGCAGATGTAATACACTAGTACACTAGTCGGCCCTAGTCTATGTGCACAGGTTAATATTATATAAACAAAAGAGTAAAAGTGCACACCTACTACCTGACATAATATTGGCAGTTGAGCAGGCATTTTTGCTGAATAACAAGAAACCATTTGTTCTATTTAAAGCTGTTATTAAGGCCCAACCTTGAGCTTGTCACATGTCCACCCTGCAGGTCTAGATGCTCACCTGCCACGTTTATATTCTGGCTACTGCCCAGATGCACCATAGGTCAATGCTAGTAAATATTTCCATACAGAATTACTTTGTTAAATCCTACTCAGTCACAGGCAAGACTGCTGTTATTATTATGCCCAGTAATGTAGCTTTGTTCGCAATGTATAAAATGTAGACTGACATCAACAGAAATAAATATTTAAACCAACACACTGATTGAAAACCTGCCAGTCTGTACTGTAAGTGTGTGTTTTTGTGACTGGTGTGGTTTTTCTGTGAGAATCTCTGGTAAGTTTTGCAATGTGACAATATAATCCTGTTCTGATGTGTTATGTAGCTTTTGTGTTACTTTTTTCTCTTTGTCTGTAATTTTTGTTAATACCATCATTCTTTTCTTTTTTAAAGCTCTTGCAGATATTCTAATAAGATGGTTTCATATGGCTGAACTCTGAGAGAAGTAGTCATTTAGCCCCGTCGTACTGTGTATGTCATATGGAAAATTTAGAATCATGACAATAAATTAAAAAAAAGTAAGACGTTTTAAAGATACACTGTTGTGTCAGTGTAGAGGTTAGTCAGTGTAAACAGTTGCAAGCAGTCAATAAAATTTGCTAGTCAAACCGAAGCCAGAAGTTGCTAATGCAAAACAGCATACAAATGTTTGGGATTGTCTGTATCGGACTGTAAAACTAACTACCAGAAAAATAATACAGCACCAACATTACTTCCTACATCAAGTGTTCCTCTGCAGAGCATTGGCTGTTGTGGGAGTTGATGTAATTATAACCTCATGCCACATTTTATTTCCCATAGGCCTGGATTCAGATGAGTCATATGAAGGGGTGTCTGAAGCCAGTTTCAAAGATGCCCTGGTGTTTGACAGCAGTTGTCAGAAGAACAATGGATCAGTACCACAGGAGAACGGCATCAAGAAACACAGGTGCCACTGCATTCCTGCACCACATTCCATCTCCAGTGCGTGTATTTGTATGTTTGTAGATGCATTATGTCTTGTCCGGAAACTATCTGACACCTCCTGAAACCAGTGCAGTGTGCTGAGTATGTTCAAAACTCCTACTTTGTGACACATATAGAAAAGCATTTGGCTTCTAATACAAAACTTCTGTTAGAGTTAGGATTAGTGAAGACATACAGTGTGGAAAATTACCACTGTGGGAAAGAGAGACTTGACTTTGTCTTTCAATCTTGTCCTTGTGAACCGATTTGTCTGTTTGCCCAAAATCATCAGAACATGCCAAACTCGGGTTGAATTGTCCATCCATCCATCTTCATCCGCTTATCCAAGGTCGGGTCGCGGGGGCAGCAGCTTCAGCAGGGATACCCAGACTTC
>JAUMHL010000028.1:7961284-7971668 GCA_032362345.1 Sandelia bainsii
CATCAGCTCAATTTACTTACCGAACTATGACGTGTTTCCTCAGCTTCCAGCTGTTCACTCTGCTTCATCTTAAAAAACGACGTTATGTTATAATCTGTCCTTCCGCTGTAGAGCTGTCACATTAAAGACTAAATCCTGTTCAGACAGGTTCGGGGTAAATAATTAATTCAGAAATACACACAACTGTCCACTGAATATGGGGAAAATGTTCGCTAACTAAATTAAGCAAGGTTGTGTTAGCTTGCTACATGTTAGCAAACTGAATATTTCACAATTCAATCTTCAATCAATATTTGAACGTTAACGCTTTAGCAAAAAGTGACAGCTCTACTTTTGAATAGATATTTTCCACAACCACATGTCTAACCACAAGTATCAACATACAAGTTAATATTATACAATAACTTTGTGCAAATAGCTGGATTTAACGTTATGTTAATCTGCTGGCTAAAGTTATAAATCAGTATTCTAGGTAACATCAACAGTAGGCGCGTTCCTGATTTTGAATCTCTCGTTCGTTCTCTCCGCGCTCTTTCTACTCGTTTTTAGCGCTTTAAACTTAAAATAAGTAGAAAGAAGTGAAATTACACCTTTGAGTGGTGCTTACTTAATAAACAGAAAATAGTTGAAGTTAATCAAAGATTATAAGTTCAATCAACTCACATTGAAGAAAAAGTACATCTAACACAAAATATTTAAGTACTAGAACTCAAGTGTAGCCAGGCGATCACCAAAGAGCTAAAAGAAGATGTCATAAATCAGTTTTGTTTTTATGTATTTGTCTTTTATTTATTTTTCCTGATTGAAATGTATTGTAAGGTCATAATTTGTCATTCATCACATTACATGGCATGATGCACCAGGTCTACTACACCCATTTACAGGAGGAATACACGGAAACATACACAAGGTTTTACAATGGGGAAACGAGAATTTTAGCTCATTGCACTTACAACAGTGAATGGAACACTTTGTAGTCATTTTTAGGCTCTTGACCTTTTTCAGTATTTTATTTTCACCCTCTTTTTATCATTCATTTGGGTTATTTTATGATTTTTTACACAACTTCCTTGCCCAATTTGCTCTCTCTCTCCATCTCCCAAAACATAATCTGTCCACCCGAAAATTACATGAAAGCCAGGATACTCTTCCCTTTTTTGTTTTTGATGTAATCTAATTTTACAAACACAACATGTATAGAAAATCTACACAGACCAATATGTTTTTATTTTGTATATCCAAATACAACTTTTTAAATGAGTTTTAAACAGTCTGCACGAGCCAGCCACATACTTACACAATGCAATTTTTGTAATTTATTATTCAAAGCAACAACTGCTCTTGTTTATTTGTATGTAGGTGTTTTCGATTTATACACAAAAAGCACAGGTCTGAGCAGGGAGATTCAGGCTTGCATACGTTCGAGCTTGTATCGCTGTGGGGTGTGCAAAGGCCTCTCTCATGCCCATGTGCATGTGTTTCTTTGCAAACGTGTGTTGTGGTATACTAGCGTGTTTGAGATTCACATGTTTTACAGAACATGTCCTTCATGGCATTTACATGTTGTCTGTTCAAAGCAGACTGGTCATCTGGTATTTACACTGGCAAAAATGATGGCAGCCTGTGAGGTGGAAAGTCAAGGGTCAAAGGTCAAAGGATAGATGGGGGTGGGGCACTTAGGTTGAGTGGGGGGAGGAGGTGTTGTCATGCACTTTTAGTTTTACTCTGATGATTCATTATAGGTGAAAGATGAAAAAACACTCCCTAATGGTTCTATAGTGACAGATGAAACTAGCTTTTCTCTCATGGTTGTGTTTGTTTCGGCATTCTTGCTCTCATTTTACAACCTCTCACCTATGAAACATTTACTTTTTTATATTTATAGTGTGTATATGTATATATAGTGAGTTTTAAAATCTTCCTCCATTGACAGTCTGCAAGACCAACAGCAACAGCAGTGGTGACAGTTACTACACTATGTACTGTACAAGCACTGTATGCTACCTTTTTGGTTTAGAACGTATACATACACACAGATACACAGTCCAGGTTTCCCAAAAGCATTCCAAGCTGCATTTAAACACAGTCAAGGCAAATAAATTGTGTTTTTAACTCTTTGTGGCGCTAAAGGTTTGTCATTTGCCCTTCTTTGGCTGTACAGTCAGACACAAGTCCTCACAGGTGGGACATATGTTTAGACAGACAAGACAGCTACCCAATTCTAAAACCAGATCACTCCCAAAAGGATCAAATACTGGATTGTCTGACTGGGCATAGCCTTATTGCTGTTTAATGTCAGATTCAAAGATAAGTCAAGCCTTTTGAGATTTTACTTCTTTTAAACATAGATCTGGTGTAAGCACCTCTCTTGGCTTTATATTGTTAAGGCTGACCCTTGGTTTTCTATTGCAACCTAATCAACACATTTTCCAAAATGTAATTTGAAATAATGTATTAATTTGAGCCCAAGATAGATAGATTTTTGACTTGTTTTTGTGGGGGAAATTAAAGATTTGCTAATATGTCTTTGGATTTGGAACGAAGCTCTTTCACTTTTATTCTCTACATTTTGTGCTTCAAACACCTCTGAAAAACCAGGACGTGTCTTGGTGATTTTGCCCACAGTGGTCTAAGCTGCATTCCTGGATATAGACAGACACCACAACTAGCCAGAGGGCAGTAACAGAATGGCTTTCTTTAGTGACCAGTATTGTAGTATAAAAGCCCTTGCTGCTATGCATATTTAAGTCACCTTCAGTGGCTGTATTCACACTGGAGCAAATAATATGACATTGTAAATACACTTTGACACAGATTGTGTCATTCGTGTGTTCCTGGCTGCGTCATTCAAAATTTACTGAATCCCTCTAGTTAACAGCAGCCATGATCACATCTGGAACTCAGATTTATTGCTCCTGCATGAATCCAACCATAATTTTCTATGGTCTTTTGAACATCTCGATTGCAGTGCTGCATTTAGTGTGTGCTTTCCTGAGGCAAAAGTGATTGAGGAACATTTTACTGAAAGTTTTTTTTTTTTTTTTTTAAACTTCCAAAAACAAATGACAAACAGTGGAGGAAGTTGATTAAGTTGATATTAATTTGGGTAACTGTAGATTCTCTCTCATATTATTTGTTGTACATTTAAACTTTTGACAGGCTTAAACGTTTGTGGTGAACTCATTGATCTGGTGGCAGTGTACCAGTGAAGTGATGTTTGTTAGGACCGTGTGCATCTGATGTGCAAGTTAATGGATTAATGGAGATGAAGATGAACAAGCAGCTCCAAACAGAACAAGAATCATCTGAATCTTAATAATCCTGCGTCTGAAAAGACAACACTCAAAAAGGTTTGTTTTAACTTTTAGGTTAATTTCAAGTATTATCTTATACATAAAGTAGCTCAATGGAAAATTATTTATGTTTTAAAGACCTTTTAAAACTACAAATCATTTGAGAGCACATTAGGATTTCGTGTGTTAAATTAAAACCAGAATAATTATTTTCTTTAACATCCACAAATGTGATGAAATAAAGATGATAATGATCCTTTTCTGTGTGAATGAAAAACATAACCGTGATGAAAAACATTTTTAACAATCTGACAATAAATAAATCCAGTAATAGATAACATCTGTATAGACTTAATCTCTCACTCTGTGTCTATAGATTTCAAATCTAAATCTCTCTTTTGTCTTAAATTCCAGCAAGCTTTCTATCCCCTCTCAATATGATAAAATAAATTCTTACATACTGTAGATAAATCATCTGATAAATGTTTCACAAAAAATATATATAGACTTCTTTTACAGATTCAGTGGCCATGCTCAAAGAAAATTGTCTGAGTTGCAAAGGAGTTGGGAGTAATGGGATTTTTAAATATTGCACAAACCACCTCTTTTTAATTCTGGATTTTCATAAACAGCTTCATTATAATTTATTCTTCTTTATAAAAGTAGCATGCGGCTACCAACTGCTAACTTAAAAGACAGGTGGTACATTTGCAGATTTATTTTTGTTTCTGAAGTACATAAACTTCCACAGTGTATTTATCTAAGTCTTATCTCTTAGTGTGTCATGGCAGTGCACCTTTAAACACTCGAACACACAGACACACAAAGTCACTCTCACACCAGTTAATATTATTTAGGAATGCTGTGAATAGTGCTTCACTAGTAGTGCACAATAGTTATTTTTAGTCAAATATAGTCTATATATTGTATATTAATTATATGTATATATTTGTGTTTGAACTGGTTTTGTGTTTCACTGAAAACACACAAAACACTTTCTGCTTCTTTCACTGCAAAATCCACAACAAGTGCACATTCATTTACATGCAGCTAACTATAATAACCTTTGAGCCTAGGTCATCAAAGAAAAAAAAAAATAAAATGAGAGGAGCTCTTCTTCTTCAACCCTGAGCAGATACCAACCATTTTATGAAATATATTGAAGTACGACTTGTACATATACACATTCTATATTCATATATCCATAATTCATCTCAATAGAAATCTACAAACAACTTTTCTGTGTAGCCAGTCAACCCCTGCTTGAAGCAAAACATGGCTGAAAGCTGTTTTGATGCATTCATGACAGCTGGGATCTTTCATCACTCCTGCAAAACACAATTTTTTATTTCTTTGAAAGACCTGTCAATTACTGGTAAAGAACAGTAAATGTGGGGTGTTTACGCCTTACTGGGTTTTTTTATGTTTATGTTACCTTATTTCTATGTAGGTTTCCATTAGAACTCATCATTCTCAATTGTAATAAAATGTTCCAACAGCTTTTGTTAGGATACAGGCAAACAATTTCTAGAACTTGTATCGTGATGAGTTTCTTCTTTAATTAAGCATCCTCATTTGTCAGCCAAGGCCAAGGGCAAAGCCAATTCCTATTTCCCAGCTGTCATGAACATAGCTTTAGCAGAAACTCCCAACGAGAGGGGGACCCTGAACATACCAGTTTAAAACAAATCAAAACCCTTCTTATTATTTCCTATATTCAACACAAACAAATTCACAGAATCTCATTATTTAGATTTACATGCAAGCAATCTTGACATTAAAAAAACATGTGATAAACCATGATTTGTGTGACTTTTTCCCTTTGTGTGTTTCATCTCCTATTTCCTCCTCATGTTTCTGTTTTTCCAAATATGATTCATTGCATAGAACGACTGGAGATGAGAGGTCGCCTCTTCTGCCCACTGTATTTGTTGTGTTTGAACTCGTGTTTATGTTTTTGTTTTCTTTTTTTTTCCACATTGGATGATGGTTATTAAATACACGCATACAGAACTCCCACACACATACATCCAAACATTAGGAACAGAACAATATAGAAGTGACTTTGAGGTTTTCTGCGCCGGGCAGCATGCGAAGGTTCCCAGCGAGCGTTCACACAGACAATATACAGCAGAAGTTGGTTGGTTCGTTGGTTTAGCTGAAGGCCTCGCAATGTTTGGCCTGACAGAGTACATTTTGAGTACTGAACCGTAGATCCCACAATGCACTGCAGGAGCAGCAGCAGGGACAACACTGACCTGAGAAGTTTCCATGACAACTGACAGTCAGAGAGAGGTTTTCAGGGGTTGGGTTACAGGTCTAGACGCCACCGCAATAGAAAATGAAAAGTTAAAAAAAGGCGAGTGACTTTGTGACAACCAAGTGTTATTTTTGGTTCCTCAGTCACATTAGTGCCAATTTTTTTGACACCATCTTCAAGTGTGCTTTCACGTGCACTGTGCAGATTTGACAGAGTGAAGACACATGCTGATGTGTACGGAGCTCGTGGAGTTTTATGCAGACTATCCGAATAAATGTCCATCTTGGAGGATCAGAAGAATCACACTGAAACCCAAACCCCCGCAGGTTATGGCATCAAGTCCAGTCCTGCTGCAATGTGTGACTGGTCTGCTTTTCAGTGCCTCTCTGCTGCCCTGCAGTGCTTTCAGATCAGACTCCAACGGGCTAACATAAGCAGCGTATTACTGTGATCCACTGACTGATTTATGCCACAATGTCTCAGTTGTGGTTGGAGGAGAAGATCCTGTTGATACCAAACTTATGGGTTTATAGTCAAGTTCTTGCTCTCTGATGTACTAGTACAGTAGTAGTACAATATTGGAGTACGTGGTGTGTTTAAGTCAGACTTGAACGGTACATCAGTGATAAGTAAACAGAGGGAGGCAACACGTTTCTAATCCACCAACTTTTAAAATCACACAAGATTGTGCTCTTTACTTCCTAAACTCTTACTCTATTGCTTTTGTAATTATTGATTATAAATTAGTCAGAAAATTGACATGGGGCTTGTTGAAGTTAACAAAACATTACAAAACATAAATAAATGAAAAAAAAAAAGTATCACAAACAATTATCAAAAGCAAAGTTAATTTAAAAAAATATAAATTAATCTCACTGTGGCCAGTGTTCCAGCAGATATTACTACATAAAAAAGGGTGAGGTGAAAATATGTGTTTACAGGATGTCATAAAAAATATGCCACTTTTACTTCAAAATAAAACATTTGAAAACAGTTAAGGCGATATTGGTTACCTGCAACATAAACGCCAGGAAAATAACAAAAGTAAATTAGAAAAAATAAAGAAAACACAACAAATGAGACCCACCTACGACAACATGAGAAATATCTGAAAGCCAAATCTTGTGGAGCAGTTGGAGGAACCCCACTTCCACAAGCACTGCAGGTAAATTGTTTTAATGGCTTTGTAATGGCTGAAAAACAACCCAACCACATACGGCTTTACTCCACATACCAATCAAGATTTTCCCCTAAAAAATTTCAAAAGGCTCCTTTTTTTCAAGTGGCAATATTCCTGTGTTACTTCAGTAATCTTTTCTTCTTTTTTTATTTACGTCGTCTAGTTTAGATGTGTTTCCCAGTGTCTTTATGGCCTCTGTTAAGTAATGAACAGTGTAAGGTCTTGGATATAAAGTTCCATGCATTTCAAATTCCTGTGTTTTCTTTAATCCACTATACACTTTTTTAAAGACAGGGCAGGTTGATGATCATTGGGCGGAGGGAATAGAAAGAAAGTTGAATCAGCATTCAAGAAATACAGAGAGGTGAAGAGGAGGAAGAGGAGCAAAAGGTTTAACAGTTCCAATCTGGAATGTAGGTAGAAACAGAGCAAACCATGGAACGAAATACACGCCAACACACTCGTTCTGTGTCGGCTACATCATTATCATTGTCTCATCATTCAATGTGACATTTCCATTACCGAATTTCCTTCTCTCCTTCTCAACAGGTGGCGGAGGCCTTTATTACCAGAAAAACCTGGAGTAAGTTTACTTCCCCATTTTCTTTTTACTTTAAGAAGAGATAGAAGTGAAGAGAGAGGCTGGTTTGTTGCTGTTATTCCTTGTTTGAGCACAGGACTGGACCAAGGATCCTAGCATGCCACAATGCTTGCAGTAAAGCTGCTATTTCCTGGAAACTGTTAGCAGAAAAAAGCAGCTCTCATATAAACAATGGCATCATCAGCATGTGGGAGTAGAATAGCATCATCCCTCATTTTCTCTTAAATCCACATGGATCACTGAGTTCTCCATTTGTTCTACTTCTATCTTCAACTTTGTCTTCAACGACTGTGTAGATTCCCAGTGATTTAAGCAGAGATCCCTCCTCTGGCATGGAGAAAGAGAAAATGTTCTCGGCAGCTCTGCAGCAGTTTTGTTTAGTCTTTGGCTGCTGGATGATCGAGGGTAATAGTTCTGAAAATGGCTGTTGGCTTGGAATGATCTGTGAAAAAACAAATAAATTTAATTTAGACAGACATTTTGAAGGCAACCCATGTGATATATCATCTGTATGTTTTCATATGTTCATAACAAAACTAAAGGCCTTGGATGAAAATTCACCAAAAAAAACCCTCCTGCAACTTCTGTTCACCATATTCAAAATATCCAGCAACGAGGCTCCAATTATCAACATCAAACATTATATAGCTCACAGCAACTGCTGTGCAACATGTAAGGAAAGTGTGTAAATATCAATTCGATTAAGAAGAAGACTATAAAATAGAGTAGAACAGAGTTGCCTTGTACTTTAAAACTTTAGCTGGAGTCCTTTTTGAATAATAAAGAGGCACAAAAAGCCTTTGTTGTATAGCGTTGTATTGATAATATAAAGCTGGCCACTAGATGGTGGATCAGCCTAAGAAATGCACTGCTGATCTACAGTAAACTGTATATGAAGCTCTCAGTCATCCATCTCAGGGTATATTTATCCTAAGGAAGTCAAAATAAGCTGGAATTCACTATTAAAATTAGTGGTAAATTAAAATTTTGGTAAAACCAAACCATCTATTTTGATTTTTTTCTTTGAACAAAAATGGACCCTTGCAATCAAAGGTTTCTTAATACAATTGTCAGAATCATTGATTTGTGTTTAAGACCACAGAATCCAGCTATATGCATTTTTTAAGCATGTCTTTGTGTATCAGTTTCAGGTAAGTGTATTTAATTTATTCATTTCAGAACATTTCCCTCTCAGATCTTCCTACACTCAGCTGCAAAGAACAGTGGTGATAAAGGAAGTGACAGTGGAAGTGAAAACAGTTTTTCCAGTCAAGAAAATTGTGGCAGCACAATGGATCCAAAAACAAACAGTACATCAGATAAATCATTTTTTTTATTCCAACATGAACTAGTTAGACTCAGATAACAGGAAAACGAGGCCATAGATATTACCCACCATGTCAGCTTGTGCTGACACAGCACCTGCCAACATAATGGGAGAGGAAGAAATAGTACAGAAGTGAAATCACTTCGTGATTTGGCACTTCAAATTCACAACACAGCTCTGAGGGTACAGGCCTTTTTACTGTGGAAACTACTAGTGTTCAGTATTTCTGTAAACCGGGACCTGCACACTGTCTTTTTCATTCATGCTTTCAGTTTAAACCTGTTCCCTACTTCCGGCTGACAGGGCAAACAGAATGAAAGAGTACATCAGTGTATATGTAGACACTGCAGTAAGTAGCCCCAAGTCAAAACACCTGTGTAGCCCTGGCACATGACTCCTCAATGTACTTGAAGCCTGTGTCCTATAAATTTCAATGCAAATATTCGGCATTTGCGGTTGGCGAGGTGGAGCAGTGGTTCGGACTCTTGCCTCAAAGCAAGAAGCACCAGCTGTCTGAGCCATATCTGTGTGGAGTTTGCCTGTTCTCCCTGTGCCTGGATGGATTTGTCCTGAGTTCAAACCTGCAGTAAAGTAGTGAGTTTTTTATACTGACTATATTGGATTGTTTCTTGTTGGATTTAAGTAGATGTATAAGCATAAATAATCTTAAAAAGAAAAACATGTCATTTATGTCAAACAGTGCTTTTAAATTCGATAATCTATAATGACATTTAAAATTCTTCCTGTTAGGTCCAAATAAGCCATATATTTATTTATACATCCTAGCCATTTCCCACCGGACAGAGAAAAGAGGCTGAGAGATCGGAAGCAAGTAGAAAATTGTACTTTTTGTCTGAGATTGTTTCTCATGGTTTTGGCCAATTCCAGGTAAGGGAAATGCAATGCAGTTTAGGGAAGACCCTTTTTTTCAACATCACAGCCTCATACACATACACAGCCCATCAAGCACCACTGGGCACAACTGTGAACTGGACGTTCAACCATCACATATGGGTTTGTACTGTTGTGGCCCATATAGTGTACAAGAAGTAAGATAGAAATGAGGGAAATTACAAACTAGAAATAGAACAAGGTAAGAGAGCAAGATATTTGTAGCACTATAAATAGACAGAGACAGAGACAGAGCAAAAAGGAGAGATTGTTATAGTTATAGAAGAAAAAAGAGGAGACATGTGGATGGAGAAAGTGAATGAAAAAGTGAGAGGCTTGACAGAGAGAGAGAGGAGAGTCAGGAAAGACAACATGAAAGTGAGAAGTGAGAGCAGAAGAAGAGAAAAAAATCAGTGATGTTTGACAGCAGGAGTAGAGTGTGGGTGGAGAAGGGAAAGAGAGAGACAGTTCTTTCTGCAGCAGTCACATGAGGCAGTTAGTCACTGCATGGCTGCGCAGCACACAGAGACACACACAGTCCAGGCTCAGTACATTATCGTTTATGGCACATACACAACGCTGTGCACACTCTGAAATAGGCAACATCAATGCCTGCTCATCTCCCTGTGGTGCATCAAAGCTTCAAAACCCACTGCACCAAGCAAAAAGACTGTACTTCATTTGAAAAAAACAAAGAGAAGTGTAATACATTTTCCTAGTATTGCTGCATCTATTTTTACAGCCTCAGCTCACATAAGATTCAAGATTAAAAACACTTTATTAATCCCAGAGGGAAATTATTTTGGCATGTTACAGCAGCTCTCCGTTCAAA
>JAUMHL010000028.1:7971768-7987976 GCA_032362345.1 Sandelia bainsii
TATGATAGTTGTCATCACCCCTCCCTTAACCTGAAGGAGAGGAGTTGTACAGTTTTATGGCCACAGGCAGAAATGATTTTCTGTGGCGCTCTGTGGAGCACTTGACATTGATCAGTCTCTGGCTGAATGTGCTCCTCTGTCCAGCCGGGACACTGTGAAGTGGGTGGGAGGGATAACACACCCTGTTTCAGAGACACATGCAACGAAATAAGCTGACACCACTGTTCAATACTGTCTCCTAAAAACCAAAATCACATAAATGTTTATTTGCATTGGCTAAAATGTTTGGTATTAACTGTTGCTATTAGCTAATGCATGTTTATGTTCAATCTATCTGCAGAAGTTACACTACAAACATGTTATGTTTATTTCTATATAAAATCCCCTCCAAAGCCTAATGCCTAATCTGTTTAAGCTGCTTAAAGCATTTGGTTAAGAAAAGGGAAAGTTTGTGGTCTCTGTTTTATTCAATATTTAACCAGCATCACTATCGTTCATACTATCGTAATACTTTCTGTGATAAAATTTTAGGAGATTTAAAATATATTGGGACATAAATAGTTAACTGCAGTCACAACACCATATAGTATAACCACTACGTTTCAGTGACATATTGAAGATAAAAATGTAATGTACTGAACCTTTATGCACAATATAAGGTTGTCACGAAGCAAAACTGTTTTCAAAAAATCTTTATTAATAGAAACAAACACACCTATTGCCCCCCTGTAGTTTCAGTGTTTTATTACAAAACCACTTTTCACTTTGAATTGTTTCTCTCACTGGTTTATATTTAGGTGTTGAGGTCTTCAGGTGTTTGTCACATAGAAAAGATTTTCCGACATCTGTGGTGTGAATATAGATTAAATCAAAAATACATCTTGAACATTATTCGAATTTGAAAGGCACCGATGTGCAATGGCATCGCAATTAGATCAAAGGAAACAAATCAGGTGCTCTGAGGACATCTCACTTTGAATGGTGATTAAAGACTGATCCCAGTTTAGTGTTATCTATGAGCAACATTTTACTTGGTGATTTGCTTCATTAAAAGGCAAAATGAGAAACAGGCCGTATTCTGATCCTATTTGGAGTTTGATGTTTCATTGTCAATTTACTCTAATAAGTTAGGAAGTTGTTCATGAACGGCTTCTGTGCTCTTGGAAAAAGACTGATTTTTGCTGATTAGTTTCTGGCTGAGCTGACTGCAGGCTTTTAAACTCACACAGCCCAGATGCCAGTGATTTTCAGTAGCAGGCCACAACACAACAGCTGCAATAACACAGACGCAGCAACAAAACTATTGCTTCAGGCAACGCTGGAAGAACAGACACAGACACAGGCACAGGCAGCTTGTATTCACACGACAAAAATATAGACATAGAGTTCGAGAATGAGAGATTTACAAATGTCCCAAAGACAGAATGGTGAATAAAATAAAATTGTGTTCAGAGTTGAATTCTTAATTTAAAGCATCCTTGATGATACAAAAGACTGTGGCTTTTTAGTAGAGAGCCATGACACTGTAATAATGTACAAAAACTCCAAATTGATCATTTGTGAACCTTCCAGTGTTAGAATCAATCTCATTCACCTATTATTTCAAATATATCATAGTTTAATTCCTCTAAAGTTCAAGTGAAGAATTTGACCATTTCTGACACTGGGTTAAAATCCATTATTATCATGAAAGATTAACATAATCCACAAAGCAGATTTGTAAAACAAAATCTTGATGGGGAACTTTTAAAGTGTTGGTTCCTACAGATTAAGAAAACCTCAGTTAGGTAAACTTGTAGGTAACTTACTGTCTGGCCTGTCAGAAAGAGCAACTCTCTGTCAGTAGACTTGAAACATGAAGTATCCAAAGGATTCCAGTCCTTGTTGGCTGCAGGAGAAAGCAGCAGCATTTTAGAAGACGCGTTTTTCATACTGGAAACATCTTTCGTCTTATACATAGTTGTATCAGAGGGTAGATGTAGTAGTAGTAGTATTATGCTGTGCTCATGTTATAGCAGAGTTATGGTAATTACCAGTTTTTGATTGTTATTAGCATTGATGTCAAGATTCATGTCGTAAATACAACCAGGAATTTGGAAAATTGATTTGACATCTGACGCTTGACTTTCAGTTAAATGCCTTCATTCAAGATAATTAGACCCAAATTTAATGGATACAGTATTAACACACCACCAGCTCCCATTTGACTAAAACTTGCTATTAAACTAGGTGCTATTGAGGACAAAGACAAATGTTTCTGTTGCAACTAAGCATGCAGTTTAACCACTGCAGCTGCTGGTTTTAATAATCATCTCCACTAAATGATGGTGAATTAATTAGTGGAAACAGGTGATGAATGAAAGCCTGCAGAGTGTTGGCCATCCACAGTTCCTGAACTGAAACTGTGGTAGTAGATCGAATTACCTCTTAAGATTGACAGTATGCAGGTGAAACGACAATTTAAGTACTCACCAGTGTGCTCAGCTCTCCTCTTAAATCCCTTCTCTCTCTCCTTCCTCTATCTCTTTCAGTAAAACAAAAGCAGGGGGAACGTCACAGGTTTTTCTGGTACGAGGCCTCGTGACTTCATCATCGCGACATTTACAGTGTCCTGAAAATGCATTGATACATTCAGTGAGTTCAGTGTTAGAAAAAGCAGCATGTCTTTGTTTTGCTCATTAATTTTGGGATTCAAAACGTCAAAACAATACTTGAATGTTTTTGCCCTCAAGTCTTCAGAAGTCCAGTCTCAGGTAAATCAAACCTTAAAGAAGTTAAGTCAATGTCAACAGTCTCAAGTCCGGTCCTTCTGGTGGTGTGTACAGTATACTGTACAGTGTATTCAGCTGTGTATACACACATCATGTTTGATGCAGACTGTGCCATTAGAGGAATATATTATCATTGTCATAAATTCTCACCCTGCACATACAGAGCAGCCAGAGTATCAAAAACAGCGACAGAGAAGAAAACACAGTCAGACACAGTCAAACGGCCTGTTCTGAGTAAACCACTTTAAGCCGCCCACTCTGTGCTGCCTGCAAGAGTCAACACACAACATGCTATAGCTATCAGTCAACGTCCCAGTGGACCCTGAACTAGCAGCATCTCAGATTTATTTTTATACCTAATGTCTGAGAGGCACTTATTTACTGAAGAAAGGAAAAATGTTTCCAGCTATTTGTACATGAATCATTGACTAAAATACTCCTGCTGTTAAATGACTGCTTTGTA
The DNA here is from genome assembly GCA_032362345.1 of Sandelia bainsii. Lineage (NCBI taxonomy): Eukaryota > Metazoa > Chordata > Actinopteri > Anabantiformes > Anabantidae > Sandelia > Sandelia bainsii. The sequence goes on from JAUMHL010000028.1 coordinate 7,975,003, forward strand.
TATTCTGTAAAGCATAAAGATGGACAGTCATTCTTCATAACATACATAAGACCTACTGTATGTGGTGTTCATAAATAATGAACCTAGTCTTCTACTTCTGTAAAAACAAGACAATAAATTAAACTTAGTTGAATTTCAAACTGATTGAAGGAAGATATAAGAACCTCAGCTGCATATTTTCCCAAAAAAAAAATCACCCTACAGTTCCCTATTCTGTTTGCGCATGAATGATCTGTCTTCTGCAGGTCTGACTTTGCAAATGACTTCTTGGGACACAAAGAAAATATGTACCTTAATCAAAGCACCTCAGAAGAAAGAGGTGAACTTCTTGCCAAACCCGGAAATAGCTGGAAGTGGACAAGAAAAAGACAACTGGGAGACTTGCTTGCAAAACTTGAACACCTTATTAGGATAAAATGATTTATCTCCATTACTAATCATGCCGTTGTTTAACTTTTACTATTCATCTTAGTGCACCTCTTTATTACCTTATTTTGTTCTCATTTTGAAACTCTTTTCTTCAAGAATTATTACATGGTGATGATTAATACTAACGATATCGCTAACATGGTATCTTTCATCATATCACGGCCAAATTACTTGTTCAAAGTGTGCTGATAGTGATCTGCTTGTTGTACCTTCTCCCAGTTTGCCAGCCTGCTCAGCAGCTCCTCCAGGCAGGATCTTGGACAACACACTGTCTCCTTCCATGCCAGGCTGACCTGCTGCAGCACTGCCAATACCTCCTGGCCTAGGAGCTGCCTTGGAACCTGGGCAGAAAAACAAGAGATGATGGAGACAATAATGGGATAGAGTAGACTGAGAATATGAGAGGGAGGAAAAGCGAAGAGTCATTATCCGTGCATGTCTAATAATATGAGGCATCTGCCAGTGTGCATATTTATTCTGTTTTGTAAAATGACATGTTTGGTGTCAAGCACTCAATGCTGCTGCATGTTGTCATTGCAGTTTCCAAAAATGAATTGTTAATTAAACATTGTGGGTAATAAAAATAGTTAATATTTTGGTAAAGTTGCCAGATATTATGCCAGATATTCATACTTGAGCAATAAGAATCAGTGATTTTGTTTGCATTTTTGCTAAAAACAATTGATTATTGGTTATTGAAATGGTTGCCTATTAATCCTCTGTCGATCAAATCAACTAATAATCATCACTTTACCCTGAAATCAATATTTACTGTAGAGTAAACGATTCAATCTCTGGGGTCGAGATGAACACACATTTACCTATAGCACTACAGAAAAGACACATCAACCCTGAATTTTTGTACTGGATGTAAGTTGTTTTTGCAGAATATCACAAAACTGAGATGATCTTTTTTAAATGATGAACAAGTAACATGGTTTCTCACCTACATGTACATGTGCAGTTGACTACAAATTCACAAAATTACTAAATATGACCAAATGACCTAACTGACCAACTCACTATGTAGTGACTTGGCACACTTCAGCTGATTGGATACTATGAAGTGAAACCCCTTCTGTGTATTTTTTCACTGCGGGATTTTCTGCAGATTAATCTCAGATTAAATGAGACAGCACACACTGGTTATGTAACACAGACACAGTGGGCTGCAGCTTGCAAAATGTGTGAGTGATGGTACAGTAGTCTGTGTTATGTGTACGATGGGGATACTGTACCTATGCCTGTGAGTGGGGGTTGGGCGGCTTTTGAAGCCATGACGGGCGCTGCCTTTGCTCCTATAGCTGTTGCCGGAGGTGTTTCAATCTTGGCCTGCAGACAGAGAGTGAGAGAGACATTACTGTGGAGAAAAATCATCGAGAAACACAAATATCTCAGTATTAAACCTGTTTTCCAGGTAAAACTGTTGGAAACTGAAGACAGTGGGGGAGTTCACAAAAGCAGTAAAAGACAAGAGCGAACAGTATATGGCATTCATCTCTGTTTACTCAAACAAAACCTGAGTGAGAGAGTGTGATAGTGAGAGATAAAGAGAGAGGAACACAAGAAGGCAGAAGAAAAACAGAGCAACAGAGATAAGAGATGGAGAGACAGACAGAGGATGACAGAGTAAGCTGCTCCCCTTTTGTGCCGTGTTGTGACAGCTTACTGAATGATATGAATGACGACTGACTGAATGATGAGTTTCAACATCGTCAACACAGTCAAGTGTCAATCAGAAGATTCCTGCTGAAAAAAAAAAAGATCAGTCGTCTATCCCTCAGTCCACAAAGAGCAGAAGCTGGAGGTCCAGTCAGATTTTTATAATTTAAAAATGGTTGATCAAGTTTACTTTTTTTTGTCTAGGCAAACAACAGATGGTTACCATTTAAAATTTTGAGAAACACCTCAGATCAGGGGCCAAATATTTGACACTACGATGGTTTCAACAGCCCTCAGGAAGCTCATTAGACAAGTGCACTGCACACTAGACATGAGACCTATCACTGATCATATAGAAAGAAACACAATTAACTAACTTGTTAAATAATTCAAATTCTGATGCAACAGAGAAGACTTGAGGGGAGCTGAAAAACTATTTAAATCTATATTTAATTTGCATGCATTGTTGCAACTTATAGACTCCATTACAACTGAGCAAAAACAATCCATCAATGCAGATAAAAGCCTCTTTGTGTGGAATTCCAATGTTGTTGGTCAAATTACTCAAACCGGAAAGAAATGAAGTTTATGAACAACATTTACCTCATTTCCTTGTCTCAGTGGACAGATTTGTTGATACCTGCTGAGTCATTGTGAGTAGTTTCATAGCTTCTTTGTTGCTGTGTTAACAGCTCTGCTAGCAACATCTGAGGACTAAACTAGTGACTGCTGTTGCACTTAGACAGAGCAGCTTCAGGAAAGATACACAACAGACTTTCAAATACCCATCAGCATAACAGTTAGTACTACAGTGTTTGAACCCAGGAAATATAGCCCAGTGTTTACTCTGATTTGATCTCTATCACTATCAATATCTAACTGTATGTCCTCTGTTTTCTGTAAAACTCTTTGTATTGCATTTGTTCAACAAGACTGCATGAATAAATTTGACTTCACAGACACTGGACTGACGCCAAAAGGAAATTTTTTTTCGACTGGCTGCAGTTTAGCTGCAGCAAAACAGATGATGCATTATCTAGCATACAACATTTTATGATATACAGCCACTTAACCAATACGTTTAATTACACAATGGACCTAACATAAGAAAGTAAGTGAATGGGTTCGCACACTGAATAATAATCATATGACAAATTCTATTTACAGCTTACGGCTTCCTGTCAGAGCTATTCCACTGCAGAGACAAATTCCAACATAATTTAACTTCAGACCATATGAATTATTTCAATTTGCTTTCCCACTGATAGCACAGCAATGCAGCAATATGAAAATCACAAACACCATTCAGCAGTGAAAGCACATCATGAATATTTTTGGGCTATTCATAATCAACGTAGTGACACTGGCTTTTAAACTTAATTGGCAATACATTCATGCATTTACCAGAGACAGAATGGATTCAGGAGGAGAATCATTAAACTATCAGAACTTTAACATTAAATGTCATAATCAGGTTTTTAGAGTTCAATAGCAAATAGATTTACACAGATTTAGGAGTAAATGCAGGGCGGAATAGATTTTTGGAGGAAAACAGTTTGAGTGCCAATTTCTTGAGCGTCTAGCAGACAGTGAATCAGCTACACTGAGTTATCAGCTGTGTCTGTGTTAATCACAGTGTTAGATAAGGACTGCCAACAGAGGCAGAACAGAATTTAAATAAACCAAATGAACTGGGAGGAGATGGACCAGCTCTTATCTCTGGAAGCATAACGCAAGAGGATGAGGCTACTAGGAAAGCTTTATTGTTTTTAGAATTGGATACCACACTGGTACAACACATACATATACAGCATTTAAGTTCCTCTTATTTCACATTAATCACACACAATGCAGCTGAAAACATATTTGTGATGTAATTTATGATCAAACTTAAAACACATCATATGTTTTATATTATTATCATACCATCTTTTTATCATATTAAATAGAAACACAGCTGCTGTTGTTCCCAGCATCCTCATTTTGTATTTCTTTCTACACCTTGATTTCCCTCTCTATACTCACCATAGTCACTGGTGTGGTTCCTGCCGGACCTGTCTGCCTGGCCTGCCCCATTGGTCCACCACTTGGTCCTATCTGCCCGGGCTTGGCCTGGCCTTGTCCCATGCCCATGCCTTGTCCCTGGACTGGGGGCTGTTGCTGAAGGCCAGTGGCTGATGTGGCACCAGGCTGCCCGGGCCTGGCTGTCGATGTCTGGGCTTGTTGTTGGAGCTGGGTCCTCTGTCCAGGAGCACTGTCTATCTGGGAACCTGGACCACCTTGTCGTCCTGATCCTGCAGGCCCACCAGCAGGGCCCTGAGCCCGGCCAGAGCTGCTACCAGATCGGGAGGAGCCTGGGTGGAGGAGGGCAAGGTAGAAGCAGTTTTACTTTTATTTTAGGAAAAGTTTGTGCTCATTGTCTCATTCTACTACAAAAACTATAAACTAAGATCATTATTTTATTTAAGGCTTTTACATGGTGTCAAAATGCAGGAAATGATGGACAGCAGCAGTCATGTGTGTCAAAATGTTTCAGTCAATGCATTTGCTCTTTGTCTTATTGTATGTGTACAGTGCCTGGATAGAAAACTAAAACTAAACTTTTGGATGAAGCCTTTTGGGTGAGAACTTACAATAAATCCAGTTGCCACTGAACAGCACCTTTGGGATTCTGCTTTTGTAAAATCAAAACTGCTATCTGCTGATTAAGTGCAGTATTTGTTTTCCAGTAAGGATTTTACATTATTATTATCACTTTGCAGTTTTTGTTGGATTGTATATAAAAGCAACTGACAGGAACAGCAGGAATAAAAACAGAGAATGACATGCAACAAATGTGAGCAAAGATCAAACAAGCGATTTAATGAGTACACTAACAACACAGCCACAGTGCTGCCCTGGGAGAAAAATATTTCCTTCATAAAGTTACGCTTGATATAGTTAATTAAAATCTGTTAATCCCTGAGGGGAAAGTTAGCTGCAAAGGAGAATCAAACTTCAGTCTGAACAATAGGGGATATTATATATTTCTGTCTCAGACCTAAATAAGAAATGAATGGGGATCATATTCAAGGATCACAACTTATGAGGTATTCAGTAATAATTCGAGGCCCCTGCATAGTTTTGCAAACTTAGTTTTGGTCTGTGGGACACAATCATTCAATATGGATTTTGGGCCAAGGTGGTTACTTTACCTTTCAGTAACATTTGATTATAAATTAAATTGAAGTACACAAACTTTTTTCTTTACTTTGCTATGCAAGGACTTAATAAGTGACAAACATTAGAAGAGAAAGCTCTAAATTAAGAAACTAAAGAGTTGTAATGTGTGTGTGTTTTTAATTCAGCCGGAATTTCTTTTAAATTAAGACATTTTGGCACCACCTTCTCATTATGGACAGGTGCCAGACTGCCTACACTGGAAAGAATATGAAATTCTACTAATATTGTATTAGTCATAACAATGAATGAGCACGTGGTTTTTGGATTGTGTATTTTTTTTGCAGAAATCAGCTAATAATGTATAATAGAGGACATAATATATAATATTGTACCATTGTTCTGTAAGCAGTTAAAAAACTCAAAATTACTTAAAATGCATCATTCAGTCAATTAACCAAATCTTTTGTCGTATAACATTTTTTCTGCCAATAATTTGAGATATACACAAAGCAAAGATTAAACCAGTGGTTTTAATGTGGTGGACAAAAGGATCAGGATGGGCACTTTGACTGGTCTGTGGCTATGCAGCCCATTACACAGCAAGCTGTGGTGCAATGCGTTCTGACACCTTTCAATCCTAGCCAGCATTTAATTTTTCACTAGCTGACCCATGTTTACCACAACATTAAAGCCACCAGGTGGTATTAATGTTATGACTTAAATGTGTATTTTACAAGACAAGCTATAAATAGAGATTAACATCCTAACTAAAAGTGTAAATTTAATTGTCATAGAATAGCTTTTATGTTAAGTGTAAATGTACTCTGCATGTACCTGGTGGTTGGCCCTGCATATCCATTGGCTGCTGGGGCTTGCTGCGTGACGACCGGTGTGGGTCCCCCTGTCTGGAGGAACGCTGGCTATGGTGGTGACCAGATGGATCCCGTGAATAATCTGAAGAGTGGTACCCTGCAGATCTTGACTCACCACGCCTTCCAGAAGATGAAGATCGCCCTGATGGGTCATGGCGCATTGATGGGTCTTTGGGGTGCCCCTTAGATGACCTTGAAGATCTTGGCTCATCTGAATGACGTGATGAAGATGAGTGACGATTAGAGCTGCCATGGTGCCGGTGGTCACGGGATGACGAGTGCCGCCCTCCATGGCCATACTCATCCTGGGGCCACAGGTCCTCCTCAGGAGGCTCATCATAATCATGGTAGGTGTGTTTGACACCGTGCCGGCTCCTCCCAGATGAATGGCTGCTGCCGTAGGGTCGGGAACTGGAGCGTGGCTTTTCAAACCAGTCTGTTTCTTCCTGGCCCAGATGGTAGGCTTTGGAAACCGAGAGCAGATCACAGTCAATCTCCATGTCGTTTGGAGACAGCGGCATGCAGGCTGAGAGAAGGAAGGAGGCAGAAGAAGACCAACCACATGCAAAAGAAAAGAATAGAAGGGAGAAGACACAGAAAGAAAGGCAGAAAATAAAAATAAAAGTTTTACATCCATGCAGATTACACTTCACATCGCATCCACATGTTACAAGACAATATAAAATATAAACAGGATTAAACAAACACTGCAAAACTCTCCATTTTGGCATTTCAGCTTCAAATTTAAATATTTAATTTATACTTGCAGCATAAAGTTATGCTAAACAAACATAGTTTAAAACAACTGCTCTGCAAAGAGCAATCTTTACATTTTTGAGACAATAATACTGGTCCTCTCAAAGATAAACTTTGAATAAAGTATTGATTGTGAGGAATTGTTTTGCAGTGTGGACACATAGTTCATAAATCAAAATACATGTAAACAAAACACTGATGCTAAAGACATAATTAAAGATAAAACCCTGTAAAGAAAAAAAAACAACACATTCGTGGCGTGCAAAGAAGACCTTTCAAGTGAATCAGAGTGTAGTGAAAGAAGAAAACGACCACGCCGAAGAACCATGCGTGTATTGGACAGACAGACGACTGGACGAACAGGCGGAAGGACGGACAGGCAGGCAGACAGACAGACAGCAGTCCACTGATAAGAGAGCTCCAAGTGACTCTCAGGAAGAAGAAAATATCAGCATGCAACGACTATCTCTGTCTCTCTTTTTCTTTCTCTTTCTCTTTGCTAAGCCTAGCCTCTGGGTGGGTGGGGGATGTTTAGATAAACGGTGGGGGCAGATAGTGAGACTGTGTGGGCATTCAGCTCCCACAATTACCTTCGCTGTCTGACACAGCGCAATGATAATCGTCTATAATGTATGTATCATCCGATTTGTAGACATGAGTCCGGGGAAGGTCCCGTATGTGGTCTTGCACATCTGGCAGCGAGTGGCTTGAACCATAATGGCCATAATAGTAATGATATCTATTGCTGCGACTGTCGTATGGGTCAGGACCTAAGCTTGCTGATCGGCCAGAACCCATAAACCTTCCCAGGGGACTGGGACTACTCTCCTCTTCAGAGTACTGCCGGGTTGGGTGGCGGCCCCGGTAGCCAGATCGGTAGGAACGATCATCCCTCTCGTAGGATCTGCTGCGATAGCCAGAGTAGTCCCTGGCTGAGATCTTGTCCATGCCATAGCCAGTGGAACGGGAGCGACCGGTGGAGGTAAATGAGTAAATCCGATCATCCTCATCCACCATAGACCCATAGTATCGACTACCATGAGTGGTGCCACTGCTGCCCTCATAAGTACTCCTCTTAAAGCCGTAATCCTCGATCAGCTGGCGCCCTCGAATGTGGGAGGAGGGGTAAGCCCCACCAGTTGCTGAGGAATAGGAAGCTAGGTCTGCCTCCACATCCCGAGCCTCTTCAATGGGAGAAAACTTGGAGATTTTTTGCTCCAAACTCCCCAGTTTCCTGTGCTTGCTGCGCTTGGAGGACATGACAGCAGGAGCCAGAAGGCCTCTGGAGGATGGCGAAGGTTTCTGTACACCGGAGTGGATGCTGCCATATTTGTAGTCGTAGTCATAGTAATAGGAGGATCCCCCACCCATGCTAGCGCTCACGCTGCTGCTGCTGCCACCTAGTGGTCCGTGCCTGTAGCTGCTCTTACCCCTGCCATGGTGGTCGTACAGCTCTTCCTGCATCGCTGCTTCCTCCTCAGGTGCCCTGCCGTACGAGGAGCTGCCAATTCCCCCACGCGTTGTGCTGCCAATGGTGCTGCTGTGACCGTGGATGTCACCTGGGTAACGCCCACTGCCGCCATGATGCATCATGTCGCCTGTCATCGTGCCCAGCCCATCTTTAGCTGTCAGCTCACTTACATCGTCAATCATCATGTAGTTCCTTGGGATGTTTTGCTCTAAGCCAGGAGCCCCGTACATCCCATCTGCTGTACTGTAGGTGGAGGGACTATCTACAGAGTGCCCATAAGCACTGGAAGCTGTAGAAGTGTACAATCCGTAAGAACTGGCTGTGGTGGTGGTGTAGCCATAAGTATTAGCAGTGGTTGTGGTATACTGGCCATATGCACTAGCTAATGTTGAAGTATACTGGCCATAAGTGCTGGGTGGCATGGTAGAGTACCCACCATAGCTGCTGGACACTGGTGCTGAGCCATAAGGCCCATAGGAGCTGGCCATAGTTGTTGTTCCAGTATACTGACCATAAGAGGGAGTTGCACTAGAATAGGTAATGTCCTGGGCCGTGGTGGTGACCATAACCGTGGGGTTGCTGATTGTCTCATAGTTGGTGGGCATCTTGTGCTCCAGATCAGCAAGCGAAGTCTGCCTTGGTCTTCCTGGATGGACTGTCAGGATATCAGCTTGGGGCTGCCCAGGGTATGGGGTGGTCTGGCTGAGGTATGAGGACACAGCACTGGGATATGGTGAGCTGTGGGTGGGGTAAGGGGGCTGACCAGGTGGTGCAGGCCCGAAGCCTGTATGCCCTGGCTGGGGCTGAGGCTGAGGTGCAGCTGGTAACCCCATGTCTGTCTGGGGGTATGGGGGCTGGGTTTGGGGGTAAGTGTGGGAAGGATAAGAGGTTTGAGACTGATAAGTAGGTCCTGGAGGGGGGGCGTGGCTCTGTAGAGGTGTGGGCTGTGGCAGTGCCTGGGACTGAGACACTGTTGGATAAGGAGGCTGGTTGAATGTTGAAGATTGGTATGGCACACTTGATTGAGTTGGTGCTGCTGGTTGGCTCTGGGGGTACTGACAGGAGAGGAAGGATGAGGTGGGTGGGTACTGAGCTGATGTGTTAAGATCACTGGTGAACTGGCTGAGAGGGGCAGTGCTTGGCCTTGTTGTCAGTAGCCCATTGGTCTCATGTGACGCAGCTGCAGCTGCTAAACGTAGGTTATTCAACTCACTATCAGACATATAGTCCCTAGTGTCCCCCATACACCTCAGGTAGGCAATATCCCTCCTCTCCCTCTCCTTGACCAGTGTCTCTTTTCTTTGGTGGATCCCCAGCTCTAGGTATCTCAGTTTAGCATCAATCTCTTTCTCTTCCTCCTCCAGTTCAGCTTGCTGCTTTCTCAGCTTGGTTGACTCTTGTTCCACGGCTTTCAGCTCGTGAGTGAGGTCTTTAAGGAGGCTGGCTTTAGCAGCTAGGCCAGACCTGGAGCTGGGCTTGAGGCTGGGCACGGAGGGCAGGTAGACGTGTTGGAGGGCTGATGTCATCACGGGCAGATGAGCTGATGCAGTAGTCTCCTCTGGAGGAGGGCTTGGCAGGGTTCGCTTGACCTTACGAAGAAGTGAGCTCTGCTGTAGGGCTGCCAGCTGTAGAGAGAAAGAGAGAGGGGAAAGGAAGAATGGTATAGCAAGAGAATATGAGGAGACAAAGAAGCATAGAAAGAAATGGTTTGGACAGGTATAACAGAAGAAAAGTGTGGGAAGTGATCAATGTTACAACAGTGGGAAAGTTAAATGGAATTGGATGGGAGATGGGACAATGGGAGAGAGTAGGGAGAGGGAGGTGAGAAGAAATAAGACAAATGAAAATGTGATCATTAAAGGTCAAGAGACAAAGCATGTGTATGAATAAGGAAGGACGAAAATGAAAAAAATTGATGAAGAACAGGAAAGTAATGTAGACAGGAGTGAGCAGGGGTAAAGAGTGATGCAGGGAACAGGTAACGTGAAAAGACAAAAGAAAATGAAAAAAGAAAGGGAAAATAGGAAAAGTGGTAGAGGGAAATTAACGGAAAAGATAAACAGTGAGGGAAGGAGATGTACAGAGAAAAGAGGAAAACTCAAAAAGAGAAAAAGGTCAAAAAACAGAAGAAACAAGGAGAGGACGCAAGGGAGACAAAGGATACACATACAGACACAGAGACAAGGATGACAGGAAACAAGAGTGGAGTCTGTGTTAGAAGACATACAACACACTAAACTCAGTGGCAGTTATGGTGTAGTATTCTGTTAATGGAATACACACAAAGCTAACAGCTTTGAAACTTTTCACCGGTTTGTTGCTTAAAGGATTTGTCAAACATCTGCCCCATATTATGACAAAGTTAGTTTTTTTTGTGATGGTCTGAAGAAAGGCAAATAAGTTTGGCCTAAACTGAACAAGGAACAAAAATAATTGTGTGACATTTGTATAAACAGAACAGCTTAGTAAAATTCTGCACAGGAATCGCCTGTTGGTAGTCAGTTAATTTAGAAATGAAAAGGGAGATAGCATGTTTTATGTAAGGTTTTATCTACACTGCATCTCTGGTGGAAGGTTTTACTATATACTTCTGCTAAAATGACTGCACACGTGCAAAAATTAGGAAAAAAACATGTGTGTCAATTTAGCCTTGGTTAGCCTAATCTATTTATGGATTAGGAGGTTGGCATGAATTGATGGACAATATACAATATAGTATATACAGTATAGTACTGGCTTTTGAGTCAAATTGATTTTAATTTGTAAATAGATCACACAGTATGTCATGTATTGTTTATCATGTCAATCTGTGAGGGGGCTGTGGCATAAATAAAATCCCCATAGGGATTTATTAATTAGATAATCTTAGCATGTGGGCAGTGAAAACATACTCCTTACACATCAAAGGATTAGCAGAGAAAGTAGGGTACAGCATGAAAACAAACTATGCATAACAAGATGTTTTTTTTTATCACAACATTCACTTAATAACTACCATATATACATGTACCAACAAGTACTACTATGTGCCAATATAATGAAGGGAAGGTGGACCATTTTTGAGAAAAATACATTTAGCTTTTGATACAGGTATATTTCAAAGCACCATGGACGGTGCCGTTTATCTTGTTGAATGCTGCAAACATTTAGGAGTGATTTGACAATGCAACAATTAACGATGTGGATAACTCCTGAATAAGCAGACGACACTTTGAGTAGGAAATGAATGACTCACATCCAATGGATGTTACATGTTACAACATCACATCACAACACTCACTTTGAAAACTCATTAATTAAGATCTGACTACAGAGAAGAAATCTGTTGCAATCAAGGCCCCCGAATGACCTGCCCAAGAAAATACGGCTAGCCAGTCACTTTTTAAATTTATTCTTAATATTAAAAAAATCCATTTCTTAAAACATACTTTTATCAGAAAGATGGGATATTCTTAGTGTTCAGAATTTGATTTTTAGTTTTAGTATGTTTCTTATATGACTGATTCTGTTTTTATTTAATATTCTGGTAAAGTGGTAATGTAGTTTTCTACCTAAAAGTCCCCAATTTGGCTAGACTTGATTTTATATTAGATTTGTTATTGTTTTACTTTTAATTTGCTGACTTGTTTAAACTTGAGGCATGTTGTAACCTATTTTTTGCTCCATAAATACATATTTTTACTATTTACTGTATTATAGGTATTAATTAGCTAGCTTTTAATGTGATCTTTATTAATTGTTCTTAAGAAATAAAGTCTTTTACTCCAAAACATGTTAACTGTAAGAGCAATTACCACCTGGCATGTGTAATATTGGTAATACATACAGTTGTTTTTTGAAGATTCATTGCTCCTACTTTGTAAGTAAAGGGCTTCAAAATGATACTTGTATGATAATAATGATAATGTAAGAATTACAATGGTTTAGTCCAATGAAGTATTAGTGGTAGTTTATTGAATTCATTTTTCTAGATACCCATGTCAAAAACATACTGATTATGCAGCTGGCTCCCATGTCAAACCTTATATTCATACATTTACAGGAACACTATAACTAATCTATTTATAATGTATCTATCTATCTATTTGTTTATGACTTAAACTATCTACTTGGTCTAAAAAACAATTTGAGTTGTAGAACACCTTCTTTCACCCGGTGTTTCTATAATAAAGGCCCAAGAAGACTCAGCAGTTAATTCCACTTTGTACTTCTCTTTCTATAATCAACACATTTGGGGATGCAGTAGACTTAATAAAGTCAGTATGTCCTAAAAAAGTAAAACACAAAACAATCATAACATTTGAAAAATCCATAACAAAGAGAATTTGTCATCACAGCATTCACATAAAGAATTCATAGAAGTCACAAAATAAAAACAGGGAATAGTTTCTTGTACAGAGGCCATTTAGTATTAATGCCTTTGGCAAGTCCTCCAATGAACAATGTAAAAGTCAGTCAAACTATTCTCTTTGGCGTTCCGACCCTCAATTGCCGAAACTGGCTCTTGGGACATGGAATGTCACCTCTCTGACGGGGAAGGAGCCAGAACTGGTGCGGGAGGTCGAGAGGTACCGACTAGATATAGTCGGGCTCACCTCTACGCATAGTCTGGGCTCTGGAAC
>JAUMHL010000028.1:7988080-8010151 GCA_032362345.1 Sandelia bainsii
TGGGCTTCCCTGCTTAGGCTGCTGCCCCCGCGACCCGATCCCAGATAAGCGGTTGATAATGGATGGATGGATGGATGGATAATCATAATAATCATAATTTGGTATTTGGGAGTAACCAAGAAATGCCTCAATTCCATCAGAACTCCAAAGCACATGACCAAAATGAATCAAATCCCTGTGAGCTGGAATCATGTTGTTTTATTATCTGAAGTTTTAGTGGGCACTGTTCTGCTGTCACTGTTTTGAGGTTTAAGTTTCTTAGCAATAGACAGCCAATATGTCACAAATATAGGGTTTTGCTCTAGCTCGCTGATAACATGTTGCCCATAAAATTTGCTTCTTTTGGGCAAAGTTTATCTCCACTTTAAATTATAAATTTATAAATTAATCTTTTAGTGTGAGCCTGATTTGAGTGACTTTACCTGGCTCTGGAGTGCTTGTTGTTGATACAGAGACAGCCTGGCCTTTGTGTGCTCATCTGTGGTGGGGCTGAGGGGCTTTGGGTCTGACATAGACCTTTGGGTGTTCTTGATGGGTCGGGGCACAGAAGGGTGTCGTTGGGGGGACTCAGCTGTGTACGACTTCTGCTGAGGTGTGACATGGGCCTTGTTCAGCCTCTCACTGGACAGAGTCGTCTCCAGCAGGCGGTGCGGGGACACTGGGGAGACTGGGGAGTAGAGGACTTGTGGAGATTTGGGGACTGTCTGCTGCTGCCGGATGATGCTAGAGATTGACTCATTGTGGAGGTGGTTGTGAGGCTGGTAGTTGATGTCAAGTGGGTCAGGGCGACGTCGCTCAAACTTGGCTGCGTTTGCTGCAATATGCTGATGCTGCCGCTGCTGAGTCAGAAGGTCGGCAGAACTGGATTGTTGTGTTCCGGTACAGGTAGAGGAAGAATATGGACTGATTGTGGTTGGTACACTGAGCTGGGGAGCTACAACACCCTGCGACTGGGCTTCCGGGTCAGTCTGGCATGCTAAAGACTGTCCTTTTTGGGTTCGCTCAGGTCCAGAGATGTAGTGCACAATCTCTACTTTATTTGGATCTGGAACTGTCACATGGATTGCTGGGGAGACTCTTCCAAGATGCTCCACTTCTGTCTGGCAAGACATTTCCCTGATGGTCTGAATGGCAATACTGGATGATACCATCTTGGGTGTGTCGGTTTTAGTGTCAGTTGTTGCACTGGTTGTGACGACAGTGCTTCCGGTGGACTCAGCATGCCGGGAGAAACGGGAGCGTCTTCTGCGAACTGGCTGTTCCGTCATGTCCTCATCATCATCTGTCTGGACAGAGCAGTCAACACTCCGCCCACGCCTCCTGGTGCGATGTCGCATCATGTACCTGGTAATGAAGAGATGACAATAATGATTTATATTACGTCTTTAAACACACAGGATAGCAGTAGAAATACTTACCTGACTGCTTTCCTTGTTTAATAAACACACGCCTACATTTCCACCCCCATTCACCCACTGTATATGTTCTAAATACATGTATCTGTCCACTTACTCCCTTCATCCACCAACACACATCTTTACCTCTCCTCCCCATCTTCGTCATCTGTCTGTACACAGCTGTCCACAATCCTGCGGGGGGAGCCGTAGAGCACCATGCTTTCGCCATCCATACTATCTCTGCTCAGCCTGGTCATGGAACTGTGTTTCCTCATGTTGCTCCTTGTCTCCATGTGCTCTTCCTGACTCCTTAAACACATCTCTGATGAGGAGTTGGGGAGTGAACGGGAGCCCATCTGAGATTCAATGTAGGGGTGCAGGGGCTGGCCACTCACATCCAGCTGTAGAAAAAAAGGATAGTTTAGAATAGCAAGATTAGCTGTTGATAATTGTACCACCTCACACACACCATTGACTCAGTCATGGCTAAAAAATTTCTTACAATTGCAACTCACCCGTCAACTTTATTTTACTACAGTCATTTACATATATCCACCAGAATATCTGAATTCCCAGACATACATGAGTTGTAGCATGAGGAGTCATTTCAGTTAACAGTTGAGAAAGCACATTATAGTAGAATTATTTTGTGCACTGAATATCATATTGTATATCATCACAAATAACTGTATAGATGATTTTCTTTTTACTGGACCATTTAATTCTTCAGAGTATTTATTCATAACACGATTCTTCTGTATTTTCTCACCCTGTAAACTCTTAATATATTCTGCCATTGCCGTTCAAGAGCTGAAGCCAACAAGATCAGTGCTAGAAGATGTGACACCACTTATAAGCAATCTATAGAAACAATGTTCGTCACTGTTCCCACCTGCACACCCTGAGCTGCAGCAGCTGTTTTCTGTCTCTTCTGCTCTTCAAGCTGCTGCTGGAGCTGCTGCTGTAAAGACTGTATCTGGTCTAGTTGGGACTTCTGTTGGGCTAGCTGCTCCCTCTGGAGAACAAGCTGTTTCTCTCGTTCATGTTGCTGCTGCTGAAGAACCTAAAAAGTGTTGGTGGTAAAGGGATCAAAAATAAGTACACATGGGAGAATAGGAAAAAAATTGAGACAGGAGAGTAGCAGAAAAGCAGACAAGCATGGCACAAAATAGGGGTGATTGGTAGATAGTTGAGAGGAGAAGAAATTATCAAATAAAAAAAAAAAAAGGATGGCAGACAAGATGATAAACAAAATGCAAAAAGAGAGGCAGTAAAGACAAAAGAGGACAATGTTGTTCACTTTTGGACATCCAGTTGCATACAGATTAT
This sequence comes from Sandelia bainsii, assembly GCA_032362345.1. Lineage (NCBI taxonomy): Eukaryota > Metazoa > Chordata > Actinopteri > Anabantiformes > Anabantidae > Sandelia > Sandelia bainsii. Next base: position 7,990,807 of record JAUMHL010000028.1, read on the forward strand.
TAAATTTCATAAATGCAAACCATAACACAAGACTCCTGAAATTGAATATGACATGGAGCTATTATTCTGATGGATTAGTTTTGAAAATGGTTCCAAGTTAGTTAAACTTGTGTATATTGCAGAAATCATAAATGCAAGCGCAACATAAAGGAAGTGCAGCATGTACTGATTATTGTTGTTGCCAGTCATATAATGTTGGAAAATATTTTATGCATTTTCTGTGCTGCATAAATGACAGGCTGGTGCAAATAAGGAGTTGGAGGTTTTGATTATTCTGTAGGTTATGAGATGCACATTAAGCATTCCATCTCTGGTTCATTCTTATTAAGAAATGCTTCCACACCTGTTTAACAGAGTTAACTTGAAAGATTTTCAACTGCTTGTTCTATCAAAAAAAGGAAAAGAAAGTTTTCATGTTAGCTCTTCTATTAACTCTTTAAAAATGCTATTAGGAAAATTTAAATGTTTAATTCTCTAGATTATTAAATAAAATTATATAATAAAATATTTTTATCTATTGCATATACAAACTATAGAAAATGGAACATGAAACCACATTGCAAACTAAATTTGGTCAGTTTCTATCATATATACGTACATACCTACATATTACAGTCATGTGCATGCACAATTTATAAACAGTAAATCTCCAGTAAAATAGACACAATATTGCATGCAGAAAATATAGATATACTGTATTTTTGTAACTGTGGCTGGATGCAAACATTTTAAACAAAAGAATATAAATTTTTACATGAGGTACCAGTGTCTCTAATAACAGAATTATAACATCATCTTCCACAGGGATATTTATTTGGTTTCTCTGGCAAAGAAAATAAAAATCTGCATTAAAACTGTCACACTTTGTTATATTTACCTTGTTGAAGAATTATACATGCACTGAAAGACATGCATACTTTATACAGAATTTGTTGAAGTTTTTAAATTTATTCTGATGAGTAATGCAGAGCAGATCTACATACTAGCACACTCAACAAAAATTTAATGACACACCAAAGCTAACACCACCACAAAAACAGCAAAACACAAACCATTATCATATGCAAAATGGAACAACCACAAAAAATAAAACAAGACAAGAGTTATCAAACTCTACATTCTGCCTCTTGTTTGTCCTGCTACCTGTTCCTTGATGTTCTGCAGTTCCTGTAACTCTCTCTGTACCAGCATCTGCTCCTTGTCCCGGTGCAGTTTCAGTTCAATCCTTTCCCGTTCCAGCTCCTCCTGCAGGCGCAGTTGCCGGAGTTTTTCCAGCTCCACACGGTCCCTCTCCATCTGCAGGAGCTGCTCCTGCTGCCGATGCAGCCTCTCTGACTCGGTTTCACCTTCCTTGTGTGTGGCACCTGGTGGAGGGAAGGGAGGAAGACCCCCTGGAATGGGTAAGCCACTGGTAGGGACTGAGAGGCCTACTGTAGGTTGGGGATAGCTGTGGGTATGTGAAGGGCCTGAGGGTGGGTAGGCATGAGCTGCTGGAGGAGGCTGTTGTTGCTGCTGAGCAGTTGTTACTTGTTTCTGTTGTTGTTGACTGTTCAGATGTGCCTGGGACAGGTTTATTGGCTGCTGCTGTGGCTCTTTTGGTATGACTGTTCCTCCTACTGAGGTGATCTCAGCTGATGAGGAGGCTACAGTGGCACCTTTACCAAGGTAAACTGGTTCATCCTGGACTGCAGAACTAGTAGTTGTCATGGACACAGACACTGGGGCACCTATAGGTGCTGAAGTTGTTGAGGCAACAGGGGTGATGGCAGTTGCTGTTGTTGTTTGCAGAAGACCTGGTGCCGGGTAACGAACTGGTGCTTGTCCAGTTAAGGGCATTCTGGGGCTCATTGGTAGTCTGCTAAGACTAGATAGGGGCACAAGTGTCATATTAGCAGTAGGATATGGCCTGTATACCCCCCTCAGTAAGGGGCGAAGAACAGAGGCAGGCTGAGTTGTTATGGGAAGTGTAGAAGCAATGGGAGTCTGAATGGTAGAATAGATCATCCCATCAGAAGACCTAATAGCGGCAGGGTACATGGCTCTGAGACTGGCCTGGCGGGCATTGATAAGGTTGGTTAGTGCCTGACTGTGGGAGATTGGCTTACCATCTAGTCCAAAGAGGAGGTTTTGTCTCATGCCAAGACCCGCTGCAAGTCTGGAAGTCCCAGGTCCAGTTCCTCTCCCCAAACTGCCAAAAAGCATCAAGTCTGGGTTGCTTCCATATCGGTCCATGGAATTGAGTGCAGCACACATCCGGCTGATCTCCCTGGCAGTTGTAGCACTGTACTGAGCCAAGTTAGCTTCTTGGAAGCTAGCAATGTCACGAGCAGAGTAGCCATAGTCTGAACTGATGTTGGACAATGAATTATATCTCCTTATAGGCAGTGTTTGGGCTGTGATGTCACCTCCTGCCCGTAAATCTGTATAGGAGCCATACTGAATCCCCATATACCCTCCATAGCCCTGTTTTAGTGCAGTTAGATCCATGGCAAGTTCTCCTGAGGCTTGGAGGTGTGGATCTAGTTTAGAATGGTAAGCCTGTAACCCAGCATCGGCTAGGTTTGTATCAGACATTGAAGGCTGAAGCCTTCCAGGAAAAGATAATGTGTAGGCCCTACGTCCATCCATTGAGTATTCATGATACCTTCCAGGTTCTCTTTCTTGGTCGGATTCATAGGTAAGAGGTGGAGCAGATGGAGGCCGTATGCCCTCTTTCTCAGAACCTCCAACACAGCTTCCACCAAATGGAATTCGGTAAACAACATCACAGCAAGCTGGTTGGTTGTCGGGTTTAATTTGGCCTCCTGTCAGATCTACAGCATCCTGTCCTTCTTCTACCTTTACTAGCTGAGTCACGACCCTGGCCTGTTCTGGTACTCCATCCATCTGAACTACCATGCTGTGTGGTGACTTCCCTCCTGAGACCAAACCAGGAGGACTGGACTTTCCTTTCAATTCAATTGGACCAGTTCCATACAACTCAGGGTTAATGACTGGTGATACAGCACTCACCACAGCTGAGGATGTGCTAGTCTGGCTGACTAGCAAGTCTTTTTTCAGCAAAGGTGAAATCTGGCCAGTAAGATTGTATCTGGCCAAAACAGATGCTTGTTGCTGTTGAAATTGCATTTGGTGGTGCTGCTGCAATTGGTGTTCAAGGAGTTCTTGCTGCTTCTGCAGCTTCTCTTGTTGTTTTTGTAGCTCTCGCTGTTGGATACTAAGGTCTTCTAGTTTGGCATCAATTTTTGGTATTGATGGGTCAGTTGGAGGTGAAATTTGCGGTTTGCTTTGTGAAAGACACACTGCTGAACCCATACCCTGGCCCAAATCCACGCGAGTTTGATGGGGATCACCATAGACTGTTGGCTGCTTGGGCTGGGTCATGAACATTGAAGCAGCCACAGTAACACTTACAGTAGTTGGGGTAGTGGTCTCCTGCGTGTTCAGGTTCATAATCAGTGGTTGTACGATTGTAGAATGTCTGCTACCTTCTGATCCACCTTGATATTTCCTGCTTTCTGTTGCCAGTGAAGTGAGATCCATTCCTTGGTCAGTCATGATAATAGGAGCTGGTTTGGTGGCAGTTCTGAGGTCCACAACACTTCCACCGTGGATCATATGACCCTGCTCTACTCTAGAAGTGCCTGGTACTGTAGATATTCGACAAAGTGAGATGTTATCCATAGACACGGACCCTCTGGTGTAAGTGCTGGCTGTGGTGACCATACTTGTTCCTACACTTACTTTTTCCACTCTTTGTGTACTGTAGAAGCTGCGTGTAGGAGACTGTTGGTAAGGTGGCGTGTCTGGAGGGCTGCCACATGGGGAGTAAGTGTCAAATGTTGATTGGCGGCTAAATCTGGTAGGTGAAGAAAGGGGAGATGTAGCAGTATTTACTGTCATTGGCCTAGCTGGGCTTGAAGGTGGTGAGTATGGGGCATCCTGAGAAGACTGTCGATATAGCCATGGGGAAACTGATCGTTGTGATGTCTGGGTTCCCTGAGCCATCACTGGAGATGTAGGCCCAGAGCCAGAGCCAGACTCCTTTCTCAATGCTGAACTGAAAGTTTGTGTAGAGAACTCAGCTGTGGCCCTTCTGGAAGGAGAACGAGTGGGGCTCTGTGGTGGTGATGATGGAGAAAGAGGAGGACTTGTGCTCCTGTAATAAGTAGTATACTTTGGAGAATGTGGCTCAATAATTCTCTCCGTAGAAGATGTTGCGCTGTCTCGCATTTGAACACCCCTGGTCTCCCCTACTCTTCTAGTAATCACTTCTCTTTGACTGTAGGCCTGGGTAATCTCAGCAATCTTGCTGCACACACTTGAGACTGTAGCTGAGGATGTGGAAGGACCACCTGTGTGTCGGCCATATACACCAGACTGAGTAGACGTCATAGTGTGACTTGAGCTAGTCTGAGAAATAGTTACTGAATCTCTGGCATAAACTCCATAAGCTGCAATAGTGGTGGCGGCCACAGTTGGAGTTATTCCATTCTTTCCTGCCTGGGTTTTGAGCCTGTCTTTGTGTCCATCCTTTACAGAGAAGTGTTGTGTTACTCGGACATCTGGGATCCGTCCTCCAGTCTCAGCAAAAGAGACAGGCGCTGAAATCTGGGTTGGGCTGGTCCCGGGAGTCAAGAGAGCATTGCTTTGCTCTAATAGCTTGGCAAAAGCAGAGCCTGTGTCAAGGAGCTGTTTGTCTGGGAAGGAGCTCTCAATCTCCATCTCTACTTTCTCATCGGTGGCCTGCTGCATCTTTGTGATGTTCTGAGATGTCTGTCGGATTTCCTCATAAATATCTGTTTCAGTCTCTGCTGCCTCATTGTCATATCCTGTTTGATCTTGTTCATAGTCATACTCATCATCATACCCTTGTCCATTAATGTCCTCCTCATAGTACTGTCCATGTCTTCCATGTTGCTGCTGCTGCTGTTGTTGTTTTTGAAGCATCTCTGCCTTTCTCATCATCTCCTCATAAACCTCTTCAGCACTTTTTAGTGGTTTGGAAGTTGAAGATGGCGCGGTGGTTGATGATTTTTCTATTGGTGAGTAAAGAGACATAAAGGTTGGGAGGTTGTACTCGCTTCCTGACTTGTAAAGTTTGGACTCGTATCCCTCAGCCTCTGAATCCAGACTCTGAGGAGAATATTCAGAAGCAGAAGAGCGATGGAGTTCTTCCATTTCTGCAGCTTGTCTCAGCTCTTCTGTTGGTGAAGCATCTTCAATAGGTGAGAGATTGCTAGGCGGTGTCTTAGATCTCTCTCTGCGCCTCTGAGCCCTCAGCTCCTCCTTATCCCTCTTGGTCTTTCGTGCAGTGCTCCTTATTCTCTGTTGTTCCACCTCCCTCATCTTCTCTTGCTCTCTCAAAAGCTCTTCTTCTTCTCTTAGCTCATCCTCCTCTGAAGAGTCTTCAATTGTTGGAAGAAGAGGACCGTGAGAGCGGTGGCGTGCTTTCCTCTGCTGCTTGGCCTCTTCCAGCCTTTGCCTCCTGCTGGGGCTACTGTCACTGTCTTCCTCCATTGAGGAGATAGAAGTAGGAGACTGGCCTGAGCCATATGAAGATGATGTGGGTGGCAGAGTGGAGGAGTAGTCCCCTCGAGAGCGTTCCTCGGGAGATCCCGTCAGGCTCTCCATCTCCAGCTCAGGTTCCCGGTCAAGGCTCAAGTCATTTTCACTGCTCAGCTCAATGTCTCGGCTGTAGCTATTGGTGTTATTGAGTTCAATGGTTTTGAAGCGCCTCAGGCCTCCTTGTGATGCCATCACATCTTCCTCACCTTCCTCTACTGAGCCTTTATAAACATCAGTAGAGCTCTTAGTTTCCTCCTCAAAACTGCTGGAGTGGTGCTGAAGGCGTCTCTTCTCCTTCCCTGAGTCAGAGATAATGTGTTTATGAAGGCTTTTCTTGGGTTTCTGGTAGCCATAGCCTTCATCTTCCTCAGCTTCATCTTCCTCCATCGCGTCCTCCTCCTCCTCATTTTCTTCATCTGCACTCATCTCCATTATTTGTCTTCTCATGAACTCCTCATCAGTCATCTCTGTGGGCTCCATGTCTTTTTCTTTCTTTTTCTTTTCCTTTTTCTCCTCCTTTAATTCCTTTCGCTTAACTTCCCAGTCACCTCCATCTTCTTCTTCCTCAAGGATGTCCTCTAGCTCCTCATCAGAGTCATATGCGTCTGGTGGAATTGACAGAGAACGTGGGCGCTGCTTCCCCCTGTCATCTAGGTCTCTGTCTCTGTGCTTCCTTCCCCTTCTGTCAGCCTTGTCTTCAGAGATGCTCTTCTCCAACAAAGGCCTCATCGAGCTTTCTAGCTTGGTGATTTCAGACGGGCTTGGTGGGGAGCCCTGCCCAATGATTCCTCTCTCACTTAGTTTCATCTCCTCTTCTTGGATTAGACCAGTGATTTCACTGTGGGAGCTGGAGATGCCATCAGAGGAGTAACCGGTGTCACTTAGGCTCTGAGGGCTGCGTGACAAGTCATGGGTGCTGTTGTTTTTTGTATCCTAAAGAGAGAAGAAGAAAGAAAAATGCATTAGATTTATGAAAGCTAAGCTTTTTAGTTTAAGTCATAATTTATTTATTACAACGTGAGAGCATATTGGTGCTGGATAAGATTATGATTAGATTAGTTTAGTTAGATTATGTTTTTAAAATATAAAATTAATTATTTATACATAAAATATAACTGACATAAAACATGAACTGAATACATGTAAACCTTGAAAAAAAGTATGAAAAATAGTTCTAGACAAATTATATATATTATATCTACATCTAATCACAGCAGGACCTAGATTTATTTATAAAAACTTGATGTCATTATACAAGATAGTTCCAGAGGTTTCAATACTTTAAAATATGTATGCATGCTAAAACAGTGGTCCTCAACTTTTAATAAAAAGAAAGTAGCTGTAAATATACCAAAAGTCTACACTCTGATGTTGAGTATTTGAAAAAGAGATGAATAAAGCAATGAAATGGAAAGTTCTCTTGAACTCTTACATGCATTTGGTGATTTAATAGGATTTTAATGGCTTATGATTAATGCGAATAATGCATTATTTTTGGAACATTAACTACAAATGAAGTCCTATATTTATATACTTAATTTTAAACACTGTCTGTATTAAAATAGAGCTTTCTTCATTATATTTGAAATGGTAGAGGTCTATAAAAACATTGTCTTTAGGAAATTCAACTCAGTCACCAAATTTTAACATACATACATATACTTTATTAATTCAGTTGTTCATGAGCTCATTTAGTATGTGGTCAAAACTGAATGTTTAAAATTGATCTTATTAAAAAGTTATTAAATGGCACAAAAGGCAACAAAAAGTGATGAGCAAAGTCACAGAAAACACAGAATAAGGCTTCAAGCGTTATACACTTACATCATGAATGTAAAATTGTACAGATAAACAATTTGCACTTCCTATCTCCAAAACTTAAACTATATTACATATCTGATCCGCTAACAGTTATTAGAAAATCCTACAGAAATATTTTAATTAGATTACAATGTAGTTAGAAGTATTATGCAACAACAAGACATTCAGAATACATTAAGATTTTATCAACATTATAATAGATGACAGCTTTAAGACAAATACGTTTTTGAAGAATTAGTGACTTGTTATTAGGTGTGTGAACAATATTTGAGCCATTGATGGAAAGAGACTGGTCCAACTGTGTTTTTATAAGTGAGAATTCTTTAAGATGAGCTCAAAGTAAGAAAAATAATTTGACTGGAACATTAATGTGGAATTAATGTGACCTGAACAGAAAAACTACTCAAACTCATTCATCAATGGCTCTGTATCAGATGTCTGTTAATAACATGCCAAATCATAATCTCAAAGGGACTAACCTGGTAAAGGGAAAGGGGGATGGAGAAAAGAATACCAAATAGATAGAAATTATGGAAATCTTTCTAGAAAACCTCTTATAATGACTACAGTACGTACTTCAGAGGAGGCTTTACTTTGAGCTCCCTGCACTTTAAATTCCTAGTAGCTTCCCAAATGAGGAACGTCTGCACTGCCTTTGAAAAGCCCCGAAGCAGCATTACTTCAGCAAAGGGCCTTGGAGGTTCAGCATATTCATGGCATGCCAATCTTTATACATATTTCAGCAGGAGAGATGGCTGCCGCTGAGTAAGAAAAGGCACTATTTCACTCATTCTCCATCAGTGTTTCTCTCTCTCTCTCCAAGGTAATCCATGAATGCATTGCTGCCACTTGCAGCCTCAGCATTCTCTGAAGAGGGAATCAATGACATGATTTTCAAACAGCCATGAACATCCAACACTAAAGGAGAAAGTAAGGTTTGGCTTACAAGACTAAATAACCAGGTACCATTTTAATAGCATAGCATATCAACTGTGTGTAATTAAGAAAGAAATAGGCTAGGCTGTGATCACCAAACTGAAAATAAAAAAAGTTTTTACAAGACTAACACCAAGTTTACTAAGCAGTGGGGGCATTCTTATACAGAGAAATATTCCTTAGGAGTAGAAGAAACATAAAAAGCTTTACTCATTTTACTTATCTTAGATTTTTTTTTTCATTCTTATTGATTGATGTCACATTTTTTGTATTTGTGTTGGTGTGGTTCTTTTCTTTGATGTGGTTCTTTTCCCCCTTTTTCTTTTATTTGAGCAGAGAGCAGCTGTAACAAGGCAAAGCAATTTCCTTTTGGGATTAATACAGTTCTTTGAATCTTGAACCTTGAGGAGTACAAGAGTCAAGACACAGAATGCCCTGACTGAGAAAGAAAAAGATATAGCGTGGCAAAAATGAGACAGGGCAAATACAATACTTTGAAATATACACTGTTTTCCTAAATGTATGTTATCAAATCTGAATCATCTCTTTCCAATTTAAATCAATAAAGGCTCTTTGTACCACTATAAATCTTGATGCATCTCACCTATCACTGCAATTTAAAACAAATACACAAAGACAGGGCCGGCTCTTGGCATAGGCCAGGGGTCGGCAACCTGCGGCTCCGGAGCCGCATGCGGCTCTTTCATCCCTCTTCCGCGGCACCCGGTGGCTTTGAAAAAATAATGTGTATAAATGGTAATTTAATAAAAAATAATTTATTAGTTTTATCAATGTAATAGTTATTATTTTGGAGATTAAGGAGATCTTGTAACATTAAAATAAAACATGTTGTAATATTTTGCCGATCAAAATTTGCATCACAGCACTGTAGTGGTTGTCACCTGTGCATCACCTGTCGCCGCCCGGCAAGTGAGTTGTTTTAAACTTTCGACTACCTGTAAGCTATCCATGGATAAATGCAAAAAAAGAAAAGTTTCTGATAGAATAGTTGATAATAGTTGATTAGATAATAGTTGAATAGATGATAGTTCTGAAAATAGAACATTTAATGGTTCTTGGACAGATTCATTAGCTTTCACTGCTGATGAAGCATTAATTCGGCTCCAGCGTACTCAGTCGCCTGTGATGAATCAAAAGATGTAAGTGATATTGAGGAAATAGCGCTGTTATGCAGATATGTGAACTCTGCTGCGCCACAGGAAGAAATCATTGAGTTGATACCACTTAAAGGCCAAAGACGGGAGGAGGACCTCTGTGAGCCTGTGTTAGAAAAATAAACATCACCCACTTGGTGTCAGTGGCTACTGATGGGGCACCGAGTATGACAGGAGCACAGAAGGTTACAAATAGAAATACAATGTCAGTTGTTTTCTGTTTGTAGGTCCTTTATTTCATAAATGTAAATTACAGTCCTCTGTCTCCTAAAAGTTACGTTCATATACAACTAAACTGCATTCCAAAATACGTTTTCTTAGGGAACGTATTTGCGACCAGATTACATAATACATTACATAATGATCATATGTTCACAATCAGCGTAAGTCGCAAATACGTTGATACTGAACATATGAGTGAAATTTTTACAGGCTATGTATTTTTGTCCGCCAAACTGTCCGGTGTACAACATCCTGTTAGTGTAATGAAACTATATATGCAGTTTTCTCCATTTTAGGGATCAACTGGTTTTGCGGCTCCAGATTTGTTTTATTTGGTGGGAAACAGGCTCAAATGTCTCTTTTAATGCTGAAGGTTGCCGACCCCTGGCATAGGCGAACAAGGTGCTAGGGCGTCACTTGCTGGAGGGGGCGCAGCTTCAATCCCTCAAAAAAAAAGGAAAAAAAAGTTGCGCGTAGTTACTTATTTGGGCTTATTGTATAGGCGGTTGATTACGGGGCGCCGAACCGTAATCTCGCCTAGGGCAATTAAAATATATGTATCTAAGTCTTGAATGCATTACATACCACTCTAACACCCTGAGTAGCAAACATATAGTAGAATTATCACCTTTCTGACAGTTTCATAAAAAACTGAGAAATTATATTCTTGTAAAACAAATTCATAGCAGAGCTGCTGTATTGGATTGTGTTAGAGTGTGCAGGTGTACCTAATAAAGTGGCCAGTGAGTGTATAATTCAAAGAAATTACTTTGTTTACTGAAAGAAACTTTTCATAAAAAAGTTTGGTATGGTGTTGTGTTGCGAGAAGCAGTAATAGTTTACCAACCTAAAGCCAAACTATCAATGTCTCAGATCTATTCAAAGTGACTTTTACAAAATGTTACACGTTTTGAGCAAAAATCACCAAAAATATGTAATGTAGGCCAAGATTATCGCAGGATCTGCTGTGATGTGAAACATTTATGTAGTCACATGGTCAATATTTCATACGTATCAGTTTTTTAAATTCTGTGTCTGATTGATCTACAGACTGAAGTCAACAAGGTATTGGGTCTAGTCTAATTTTGAGCGGTTGACTCTGTGCTCCCACCAAACCTTAGCCTGGGTCCTCATCTCTGACTAGACCCCAACTTCCTCCATAGTGACTGTAAGTGGAAAATAGCAACAGAAACACTGCAGCAAGCACGAATGACATTGATGCAGCTTTACAAGCAGTGCCATGATAAAGCAGCCATGCATACGCACATAACTTACCCTGGACATGTATAAAAATGTCACACAATATTAGCACATTTTGGTGCACAGGCCTGTATGTTACACTATGGTTTTCACAGGACATTCACTGACAATCACAGACTAATTTTTTTTGCATTTTCTTATCATCATCTCTGTTAGTGCATTATTCATTTTGATGATAAAACCATTTACTATTAGTATCAGCTTTTGGTCCTTCACATAGTTTAGCATAGACTAGTACACTGGACAAAAGCAATGATGCATAATAAAACAAAAAACTTAATCTGACTTACATCATAGTGGCTGGACTTCTTAATTTCCTTCATTAGTGTAATATGCTCTCCTTTCTTCTGCAAAGGTTTGGTCTCTTTGGCAGTTTGGATCTCAGTCTCAGGCTTCTCCTCTGTGGGTTTCGGCTCTTTCTGGGTCTCCATGGTGGGTACTGGTGCTGTAAGTGGTGTTGTAGTCTTGGTGTCAGTTGGTTGTTTGGCAGCAGTGGGTCCGCTATCAGCAGTTGATGCCTGTGGTTTATGCATCTGCGGCTGGGCTGGCCTGGGCCCCTGCTGACTGCTGGGTTTGTGGAGAGGACTTTGTTGACTGGTTGGTGCCTGGTGACGAGGCGAGCCCATTGGCTGGTGTTTGGGAGATGGATGAGGAACAGAAAGAGGTGGCTCATCAAGACCACCTCCTGACATCAGCCGCTGGGTCTGACAGTTGAGACATAACCACTCTTTTTTCTGAAACAGAGAGTGGACACAAACCAAAAACAGTTAATGACAACAGGTAATTGAATACCAACTCGAATACTGGAACCTTTTTAAAAAAAGTCAAATAGGTTTTTACTTGCTCAGCAGTTCCCTGGTAATTGTGAATTTCTTTGTACATTACTGTATGTGTGTGTAATGAAATGCCATTTAACTCTCCTTCCTCTGCAACTTCTCCTGCATACTAAAATAGTGTGTTCTCATTCAGCATCCTGGATTTAATATCCTAACTTTTATTATGTTGATTCCACTTAAAGAACACACAGCAAAGAGACAATTGCACAAAAACAAATACTGTACTGCATACACCACACAGAGCTGTCAGAGCTGTAGGAGTTTAAGATGAGCTGACGCACTTTTCAATAAGTCCAAGTCACTCTGACAGCTACACTTTATTTCCATCAGTTCCACTCACACCACTTCACACAGACTGTGAGGCTAACTGACAAGAAATCAGACTGCAATGCACACACAAACATGCACGGACACACACACTCTTCATAATCTGTCTTTTTATTTGTCCTCTTTTGTGACAAGATGTCTTTGAGATCCAAAAATCAGAAGACAGGATATAAATAGTAATGTAAATGAGCTTATTAGTTATCAACTGATTATTTAAAAATTTAGCAGCATCCTACAAGTCTCTGGTAACGATTTATCAGACTTTAAACCAGTCGTGTGTTTATTCAATTTAAGAAGAGATTTAAATTTGCCTATGCTGACACAGTGGTTCCTAACTTCTTCTAAAAAAAGTATTTTAAATTTTCAAACAATATGTACAAGAGAACTGACTCAGTAGCTAGCTAGTAAAAGCTTCATGAACAAAAACCCAAGTGACATTTTTGTCCACATGGCGACTAGAGACAAGTAAACACTCACTAACATGCGGCTGCTTATTTATATGTTGAGTAATTAAGGAGCAACATTAATATTTATTTGCAGTAGTGTTTCTGGCCACCTGCTGAATGTACATTCAATATTCACTCTCGTTCAGCTCTGTTTTGGTCTCCTCCAATTCCTCATTATAAAGCTCCATAGCGCTGATGGGAGCACCAAATTCAAGTGATGTTTCTCTGCTGTTTTATTACTACAAGCAACCTCTTTCACATCACACATATAAATATTGATTATAATTGCTTGAAGAGAAATCCTAAGGAAGAAAATATCATGGTTCCATGCACACCATTTGACTAACAAATGATCTCTAGGAGAAGCTGCAAAGAAAATGCTGCACAAGTGAATTTAGTAACATTAATTAAGTAATTAAAGTAAGTAAGTAAAGTAATTAATAAGGAATTAACATGTGTTTTAAATATAAAAATGTATTGATTTAACAGAGAATTATTTGTTACAGTATTTTGTTTCTCTTCTTTCTCTCCTGTATCTTCTCACCCTCCCTTTATACACCTTCTGTTTATCCTTTGTCTTTATCACTCTCTCTGATCAGGACAGGAGCTAATGCTGTTTTGGGCTGAAGAGCTGCTGTATTACTCATGCAATGAATAATTGACAGATGCAGTTCTCTCTCCTCGACACTTATCTCCCATCTTTACTCTTTTCCACCCACTCCTCAAATCCTGCCTCTATTGCTCTTTAAAAAAAACAAAAAACTCAAACCTCTTTCCAACTCTCTTTTCTTCTTCATTTGGCCTTTCTATCTCTATTCCCTCTCGAGCTCCCTTTGTCTTGCTCCTTTTTTCTCCTTCTCTGAATTACTTTGAGCATTTATCTGTGATTAGGAGCTGTACAAAAGAAAAGACTCCTTCTCCTGCTATCACAGTACAGTGACTCATTTTGTTTTAGGTTTACTATAAAATCTATAGTTATAGTTATAGTACTACTTACAGACAGCCGCATTTAAGACCTTAAAACATGTAATGGTACCTGGAATGACTAAGAAACTGAAAAAAGGATGAAAAAACAACACTAAAAAAACTAGCAAATTCCCAGCTGACACTTTCCTGAAAGAGGTCACCTTACATTATCAATGATACGCTCCTTCTGATCTACTGGCACTGCAGGCGAAACTTACCCTTTTGAAGCATAATCATTGGCATGATAATTACTGTTAATGGATGATTAATTGGTTAATAGAAAAATTTAATTGCTAGAAAAATGCAGTGTACTATAATATACTGTATTATACTCAAATATATCATCTACTTCTCTCTAAAATCACTTAAAAATTGTCAAAGTTAAAGCTGCCACTCAAAAGAAAACATTGGTGCTAAAAAAAAAGAGGGATACATGAACACAATGGTGAAAATCAATAACATGTTTTTTTTTTATTTTTACTATAATCAAAAGAGATATTGACACAAAGCTTAAAAACTTCCACTAGAGGGTGTTTAATTCTTTAACGTCAACACTCAGGACTGAGGAGGATTATAGGATTTTTAGGTCTAAAATTTAAGGTTAGGGTAAAGGGCTAGAGAATGCATTATGTCAGTGAGTGTCCTCCAAACTATAGCAAGACCAGTGTGCGTATATATACCTTGAAGCGGCAAACTGTACAGTAACGTCTGACTCTGTTGAATAATTTTTTAGACCCTAAAGTGAATTAATTCCCTCCTCTTTTCAGAACAAGTACATTCAGTCCTACAGATTGTATGAGTGTGTATGTGTGTGCTTGTTCGGTTCCGCAGAGCACCCCAATGCTGCACCACTTAACCTACATAGCACAAACAATCTGGCCCTTTCTCTTCCTGTCAATAATGCTCACTAAAATGCTCCATCAGCCCTAATTCTCTTTGAAGACCACTGCTGTTTTCTTTTCATCTGCGCCTTTCATTCGGAAGCATATTATACATTCAGCCTTTATCGCCCTCTTTCTCTTTCTTACTAAATGTCTATCCTTTCAAAATTTGTTGAGCATTGAGGGATTGTATTTTCATTCTACCTTCCAGCTCCTTGTGTTTCTTTTACATTTATTTTCATCATGTTTTCAGTTTTCTGCTGTCTGTGTGGTCTGCAGTTTTACTGCCTCACTCTCATCTTCCATTACTGGGAGAAAAAAGATCAGCGTAGTAAAACTGGGTTAATTTCCTACTACGAGATATCTCACTGTATAAGTAAAAGCTTTGACCTGCTGGTGGCACCAGATGAAAAGTCAGTAGTCATTAGGATTTCAAGGTTTATGTTCATGTGTATACTAGTTTAATTTGATACATAACATGTTTCTTTCTCTGATCATTGATTCAAGTGTTACTATTTTATGTGTTTTTGCATAAATTTGCCTAATATTCCCTTTAAAGGAAAAAGCCAACAATAATAATAGTATGGCATGTCTGTGCCATAGAGCTCCATTGCTGTTGAAAAAAGTAGTGATGCACACCGCTGCACTTGGTGGCATGTTTGTTCTTCACAAAAAATGTGACCATAGTATTTAAAAAAGGCTAAAAACAACCATCAGGTACAGTGAAATGGATTTCCGCAACAAAGAAAAAAAAAATTGATGGTCTTTCTTAGCTTTCAAAGCTTTTTTTGAAAAAGCACTAGTGACATGTTTTGTGAGGAAGAAACATGTCACCCAGTGCAGTGTGGCTCACTGATGTGTTGTTAATAGTTTTTGAACAACAGTGGAGGTCTGTGGCACAGACGAATAAGCTAAAACCAGGTTCTGGATTCACAAACATTACAGTAAGTAGACACGATTTATTGTTAGTTTAAATGTTTTTAAGTATGAAAAAGCACAGGTGCTAGTGCTAATATGAGACTCGAAGGCAAACCACTCTGCTCCCTCCACCCCTTCCTCTCGCTGCTTCACCCAGCCCTTCACCAGAGGTGGGTAGAGGAGCCAAAAAGTGTGCTCAAGTAAGAGTAGCGTTACTTCAAAATAATATTACTCAAATAGAAGTAGAAGTACAGCCCTACATCGTTTTAATTTGTTTCCTAGATTCGGTTCGTTCATGAACGTCAAAACTCTAGACGACATCTCTCTGGTAGAATAAATGGTAAAAAAAAAAGTAACGAGTCGAGTGTTGTCAAATGTAGCGGAGTAAGAAGCGTTTCTTCTTCACAAATCTTCTCAAGTAAAAGTAAAAAGTATGGTGCAGTAAAACTACTCTTAGAAGTACATTTTGTTCAAAAACTTACTTAAGTAAATGTAACTCGTTACTACCTACCTCTGCCCTTCACCTACAACCTCAGTGTATATGCTGTCTTGACTAATGCAGGAATCTTGTTGAATATACGAATCTTGTTCACATATTGATTGACAGCTGTGAGCTCCAACTCATGACTTTCTCTGATTGGTTAAATTGGTTAGCCTTGCTCAAAAACTTGACAAGGGAATATCTCTGCACCACTGTTAAATGAGCATCTTTCTACTAAAATTATATTTAAAATAACTCAAATATGATCAAAAAATAAAAATAGGAGTGTGTTTCGCAAACACCCTCACGCTGTGCAGTGAACATACAGAGTAGAATACTTCTCTAATCTTCTTTACTTATCTCAGTTTAAATTCACTTTGAGCCTGAGTCATTCTCATCCTGTTGTCTTTACTTTTCACACATTTGCTCTTGCAGTTCATCTCTCCTTTTTCTTTTCACTACATGATAGCTAAACATCTTCCCCTTCCTCTCAGCTCTCTTCTCTCTTCCTGTCACCCTCCGTCTCCTTTTCTTTCCCTCCAACAGAGCGAAGGCTATTTTTACCCAGAATGCCATTGTTGTGCTTGAGCGCACCCTTCCCTAGCACTGGCTGCCGCTTTAGGCTGCACCACACATACACTCTTACTGACACAAGCACACACACACATTTAGACACACGGTTCACATCAATGCAAAATGGAGGAGGCCTGTGTAGCTGAAGGCTAACCAGAAGGAGAGAGAGATGACAAGCAGAAGGAGGGAGAGGAGGAGGAGGGAAGGGGACTGGAGAAACCCATGGGGCAGAGGAGAAATGGGGAAGTGAGTGACACCACATGTGCAAGTGAGTGCGTGCACACACACAGTTATTCAGCTCCGCCTCTAGTAATGTGGCTTCCTGCTGAGTCTGATGTAACTGGCCTAAAGTGGGGGCAGAGGAGACAGACAGAACCAGGGAAAGAGGTGGCAGCCAGCAGGCATGGATAACACAGAGGTGCTGCAAATGGTGGAGGTACCAGGGATTTGGAGGACTTTGGGTTGAGGCTATTACAACTCAGTAATAGATTAATCATACGAATATTTTGAAGAAACAATATGAACGTTTGTAGCATTGCAGACATATTGATACAAAATAATTGTGGTGAAATTATGTTTCATTCAGAACTAAGGTTTTAAATTAGCAGTAATTGTGAATTACTGGTATATACACATAATTTATAGTGAGCAGAGTTGGACTATGATGTCGTACTCAATAAGGTTGCTTCAAACATTCTTATCGTCTCTTTTAAAGAAATGTTACGTGATTTTTAACCTTCAAACCTTTGAAGATGTTAAAAACATTTGAGATAATGTAGCCATATGTTGTTATGACGTGTTGGTTTATGAAGTATCTTTTCGCCTGCAGAATAGTCAATGGTTTTTTTAGAGTATACTGCATGTGCTTTACTGCTTCTTTGTGCATGCATTACACCAAAGAACATCTCTACATATATTTGTAAATAAACTAGCATTAAATACAAAACTATGAAGCCCGGGAGGGGACATGGGAGAAAAAAAATATGATTGGAAAAAAAAAGATATACTTTTGCGAGATCTCACAAAACTATTTCGAGATCTCGCAAAGTTTGCAAATGTTTTTATTTTATTGTAAAAGTAGGTTAAGTAGTAGCAGGTTTCACAGCTTATTGAATAGGTTACATCAGTTTGTACGTGAGAAGACTCATTTTTATATGACAACAAAGACAATATTTCACATGAGCTCTCCCACATGAACTTTCCTCCTTCTATTTTCAAAATTTTCTGACTTAATCTTAGTTCCTGCTTCTTGAGCATTACATTAGATACTGTATATCCACACACACACACATGTACACACACGCACAAACAGACACACTGGCTGCATAAATGGAGGATTTCATCCAGCACCCCCTTAAAAAAAAGACAGGGATGGAGAGACTGGAGAGACCAAGGAGAAAAAAATAATGTAAAGGACAAGAAGCAATAAAGGCTGGAGAGAAATCAGAAGAGAGGAGAAGAATTTAGATAAGATCTACACAAGCAGGTGAGTTAGTGGTGGAGAGGATGAAGAGCGTATTGAAGCTTGAGGAGGGGTGAAAAAAAGAGGATGAATTAAAGGAAGAGGAGGAGAAAGAAGAAGGAGAAGGAAATACAGAAATAAATTAGAGAGGGAGGAAGTATAGAGGAGGAGGTGTGTTGGGGGAGGAGAAATGGGAGGGAATGAATTATAGCAGTGGAACACTAGTAAAAGAGAGAGTAAAAAGAGATAAATTAGAAGAGAGGAGAAAAACAAGTGGCAGAGAAATGTGTATAGAGGAGAAGAAGAAGAAGAAGAAGAAGAAAAGAGGATTGGAATGAAAATCAGAAGAGGAGAATTTGTTTTTCCCTGGTTATATAACCCAAACAGGCTTAATTTCCATTTCACAGATATTTAAAAAAAATCTCCTTTTCTCTTTTGACTTTTAGAACGAAGCCTCTCTAATTAAGTTATCTTGTTGTGAAAGGCAGCGGAGTAGGCCCACATCTGTATATGTGTGCGCTTGTGTTGATTTGTATGCATTATGTTTTATTGTCCACATTCCTTTATTTTCTGTATCGGCCGGATACATAGCTGGTGTAAAACTCAGACAAGGTCGATCTGCCCACCTCTTTCCTCTGCTGACAGTGTGTAGGACGATCTCATTTGCATATGGTAGTGGATGGTGCGTATGGAGCTTCCTGCTGCTTCCTGTATCCGAAGCGGATTGTTTGCTGCTCCTGCTCCTGCTTGTTGGGTTTGATTTACGAACTCTAAGCTCACTCATTTACTGATTGTTGGACAGTAAATCAGACACCTGCATTACTCAATCACTTGTTTTAAAAACTCCTGCTAACTGTGTATTATCTTGTTTTCTTAGCTTGCGTTTTGTTTTCACTAGCTTGTTCCTGTACTGTTAGCTATGGCTTCTCTGTCTCCCTCTGTCTCTCCCACTCTGTCCTGCTCAGTTTGCCATATGTTTAGTTTCTCCTCTGCCTCCTTTAGCGGTTATGGTATCTGTAACAAATGTAGCTTATTTGTAGCTTTGGAGGCGAGGTTGGCCAAATTGGAAACTCGGCTCCACTTAGCTTAGCCACCGTTAGTGGTCCTCCGGCAGGTCCCATGCAGCAGGGTAATCAGGCCGGCTGGGTGACGGTCCAGAGGGGGCATAGCCAGAAACCCTCGCCCAAGATTCACCACCAACCGGTTCACGTTTCCAATCGCTTTTCTCCGCTCAGCGACACACTCGCTGAGAAACCCACTCTAGTAATTGGCAGCTCCATAGTCAGAAAGGTGAAGTTAGAGACTCCAGCGACCATAGTGAAGTGTATTCCCGGGGCCAGAGCGGGTGACATCGAGTCCTATTTAAAACTCCTGTCTAAGGATAAACGTAAATATGGTAAGATCATAATTCACGCAGGAGGTAATGACACCCGACTACGCCAGTCAGAGGTCACTAAAATTAATGTTGCATCG
>JAUMHL010000028.1:8011428-8021931 GCA_032362345.1 Sandelia bainsii
ATGGATTGGCGACCTGTCCAGGGTGTACCCCGCCTCTCGCCCGATGACAGCTGGGATAGGCTCCAGCACCCCCCCCGCCTTGAATTGAATATAATGTTTCTGATAGGAGCACACGGCTGTATATTATAATAAATCCACTGCACACTACCTCTTGAAAACAATGGTCAAACTGTCTGGAACATTTACAGCAAAAACTATGTATATTTTCTAGGAGATGCTGGAGACAGAGCTGGATCAGGTTTATATGTTCATCAAGTGCACAGAAAGACATGGAGATGAGTGGCTCTATGCCTGATGGATGTATAAGTGGACGGCTGTCAGAAAAAGTTCAAAATAACTTTCAAAAAGACTAGTTGCCGAAATAAGCCTCATCTGAAGCTATATCATGTTTTAGTAGCTTGTTAAACACTGGCCACTCAAACACCTTTTTGCAGCTGAGTAACCTAAAAATAAACACTGTGCTATTTGAAAACTGTACTTCAGCTAAGTTTAGCAACCTGAATTCTACAATATTTCCGCGTAATGTGACTTTACCTACATTTCTGAAACTGTACTTTCTATTGTTAGACATCCTAACGATACAAGTCCTGTTTTTCTTGTTTTCATCTGCAGGGCCGCAACACAAATTACCTCTTTGGGGACACAAAAGTTTACCAAGCTGAAGTTCTTGCTTCACTGTGTATCCAGATTTGAACCTCATCCTCTGTGGTGGTGGGCTGCTGGGTATTATTAGGATTTAATTGATATGGCCTTGGTTTTAGTATGAGAGAGACTACAGCCTTTGAAGTGCTGACGTCTGTACTTTGAAGTGAAGGAGGCAGTCCTCACTTGGACAGGAGCATTATGGGGAGGGAAGATTGCTGGCTCATCCCGCAGGGCAAAGAAAAAGACATGATCAGACAGATGCTAGGGAGGAAGTTAGAGAAAAAAATCTCGAGGAAGGTTTAGTCAAAAGCTTAGAGGAGAGGAGAGGAGAGGAGAGGAGAGGAGAGTCTTCTAGTTTGGGATAAAGGGAGGGATGAGGAAGCTGAGGAATGGAAAGTAAGTAGAGTGGGTGTTGGACATCTTGCAGAGACAGAAAACAGAGAGAAGATGATTGAAGAGAACTAAATGAAATGGTTTTCAGAGAAAATAAAGTCTCCCAGGTCTGGTTTCCTCCTGTTTATTCCAGCACACTCACTACAGGTAAAATGCTGTATTGATCCACCAGTAAAATTCTTTGCAGAATGATCTTGAATTTAAGCCTCAGTTTGGAGCAATGGTATTGATGAAACGCTCAGATAAAAACTCAACTGGGGTATATTTAGGTGTTTTATATAACCAAACCATTACTTTAACCTTAAAGGAGTAGGACATCAAGTTAGTATTGCCCACTAATATTGACTCATGATGAATATCAATGCAGAAGAGCCAAAGGCCTTTTCTTTCCCTTCTTCTGCTTCATCAGGGCTGATGAAGCCCATGCAGAGCACAAGACATTATCGGAACAGAAGATACAAACTAAACTATGAAACATTGTTATATGGATCACCAGAACAGTACCTTAGCCTCTGTTAGATGATGTTAGGTGGAAAAAGTTTACAAGGTTGCTGTATTTATTTTTTCATAGGCATCACTAGACATTTTCACAGGCATCACTGTCTATCACATGCTTGCAGGAAGGGAAAGAACAAATTGGTACAGAAGAAGGAGAGCACAGGGATTAATTTACAAACCAGGGCTGAAAGAGAGAAAAGTATGAGGATCAGGGGGTGTGAGGCAGCAGGAAGAATGGAGAAGGATAGACAAAGAGGAAAGGAAGAAGGAGAAATCAGACAGTGAGCAGGGACACATGCAAAATGTCAGAGTAAAAGAGAGAGAGAGTGGATAAGGATATTAGCAAATTACAAAGAGAGATGAGGAGGATGAGGAGAGAGAGGAAGAGAGACGAGAGGAGGAAACAAAAGAATGTGTTCATGCCAGAAAATGCACAGTGAATTAGTTCTGCTTCCTGAAACTGGCAGTTCTGGCTGAGAAATGCTTTGGGGCAAGGATTTGTGTGTGTGTTTGCGTGTGTGAAGTGTGTGTTGTGCTATTCTGTGTTTACACGAATAACAGTGTGCTAATTTATGTAAATGTGTATGTTCTGGTGCGTGAACATAAGGATGTGTGTTCAGTTTTTACTATTTGTGTTTACGTGCATGTAAAGAGCATCACTGACTCCCCAGAAAAGACTTGATACTGTGTTGACATTTAGACAAAAACAGAAGCTACGTCTTTTAAAAGAGCAGCGGGTGAAGCTCACAGAGAGCTGACAGGGTCAGACATGACTCCTCCTGCTGCTGCTGCTGCTGCTGAGTACAAAACACAAAGACAAAAAACACACACAATCTGTAGCTGTCACAACATTTAATCTTCAACTAAAGCTAAATTTTATCCCAACATCAGAAACTGGCTAATTTCTGTGGACAAGGATCAGTAGTAAGATTTCTTTATCCAGCTCATCCTACAACAAGAATAAATGTCCTCACCATCAACACTAAGTAAAAATAAAAGGAGAGAGATATGCTTGTTTTACTGATGCAATAGTCCCTGACATCTGAGTAACACAAACTTTCAATGGCTCGCTCTAAAAAACTTGTCACTTAGGGATGCAAAAGTGCTGAGAGGGTGTTTCAAATGCATTTTTTTTAAATGCAGTGAGAGACAGAAAAGCTCAAAGAATCACATAGCTTTCGTGAGATTTCATTTCTATATTCTTATAATATCCAATTATTCATGAAAACAACCTATCACTTATGAAATTAACTAACACAAACTCTATATTCTATACTTTTATGATTGTTTTACACTGTATGTTCTGTATTTATATATAATATATTGGCTTGTATTACTGTATACAATTTTAACTGTAGCAGTTTTGATACATTATATTAACAAAATATTCTCATATGCACAAAAGGCGGCTACTTTTTTTTTACAGGTCTATGCAGTTCTCAGCTGAAATAGAGCATGAACACACACACACACACACACACACAGGAACAGTATGTAAAGGTCAGTGTCGCCTGTCCTTCACTGTCTGACTCGCGGCCTCCAACCACAGCTCCTCTGACTGTTTTGTGTGTGTTTGTTTTGACCCTGACATACAACATGCTGAGTCATTCTCTACAAAACACACTTCTTTTTTTGCATACTCTGCATCCAAACTAGGTCAGTCTGCACTCTGCCATGGGCTTTAGTGTTTTGATCAAGGGCACTTCAGCAGGTAGGGTCTTATCTGTATTGCAGGGTCTTGTTCTATTGTGTCTGTAGGGTTGTTGAGATGTGGAAAGGTAGGGAGACTCTTCACTTGTGGAGGTTCATTGGGAGTTAGCTGCATGATAACATAACTGTTGTGTCACTGTGTTTAATGATTGCCTTCACTAGTTAATAATAATAGCATTGTGTATTGGCTTCCTCTGATATGTAAATACTTTCAGACCGAGCAATGAGTGTATCTCTGTCTTCAATTTGATCTTGTGCCTAATAAATTCTGCCACATTTCACACTAAACCACTGATCTGCATACAGCACAAGATCACAACAATGTTCATGTTTTAAAAGAGCACAATCAAAGGTGACTGTGAAATCCTTGTCACACAGCAGGTATCTGTCATCTGTATCTGTGAGTGTGTGTTTACACTGCAGCTGCAGGGTGATGTTTGCACATTTTGATTTGATATGAATCCACCAACGTTACTGATAACACTTTGCGTGGAACTCACACCTCCATCACATATCAACACATAATGTACATGTACCTAAACATAAAAAAAGATGATATAGATACATACATTAATGTATTCAGACACCTGCAAAGTCAGCAGATGTACACATCGACAAAGAGGTGACCTTTACCCTCACATCCAATCAGATCTCTGTAGAGGACTGATCACACTGTGCAGTGGAATTATCCACCTGCTCTGAGAGATGGGGGCTCCTGATGAATCACACTGCTGCAGCTGTTTATTTTTCCCTCTTCTTTGATTTTCTTTTTACATTCAGTATTTCTTTAATTATTTTTGTGTTTCTGTCTACTTTCTTCCCATCTACCTCTTGTGGGTTGTTGTCGGATCTGCAGAAACTGCAGCGACATTACATCACTACATGGTGATTAGTTGTCATGCCTGCCTTTCACTGCAGCTCAGATTGGCATTGATTAGGTGTCAGTGGCAGTGCGCTGCCCTTGTCATTTGTTCATTTAACACAGAGCGCTACAGATAGGCCTGATCATAAACTTTTGTTCCACTGCTGCGAGGGCAATCAAGCAAGGAAGAAGAATGGAAGAAAGAAGAAAATGAGAGAGATGCTAGTTTTGGATGCTTTTCGAAGGAAATAGAGTCTTAGTCTTATTTTTATAGTATGTATTGCCATTTTACAGAAAGATTGCAAGCAAGCCACCACTTTGGATGATTTAACCTCACCATACGAAAATTAAAAAAAAGATTTTATTGACAAAACTCACAACAGTTTGTGTTTTGCTTTGATCTGAAGAATAGAAGTGAAGAGGATGTAACAGATCAATAACCAATAACCACTAATTCACACACATGACTAGGGAGACCCCTGACAGTGGAATCAATAGATGGAAAATAGGAAACATGAGAGAATACAGGAGAGCAGCAAACACTCACTGATCTGAAATTACACAGTGAGAAGATTCAAACACATAGACTGAAGACAGTTTTCCTGATTTTATAAAGACTGTGGCAAATCTGTTATACATGCGAAGGGGTTATATCCACAACATCCATCACAATTTGCAGATTGTATTTCTTTGCTGGAAAAAAATCACTATCAGTCATGTTTGTGCTATGGTGTGTTTAGCCTAACTTAGCACAAATTCTAAGTCACTGTTATTTCTAATAATGCCAATGCATAAATTTAAACATAAACTAACTTGTTAAAACTGACCCTAATAATAAATCACACAAAGTTTTCATTTTCCAAACGATAGCTGGACACGAGATTTAGCTGAGGAAGCAAATACACAGGGAAGTCAGCCTGCAGTGTGTTTTCATGTAGAACGCAATAATTCATAAGTGACAGCACAGCTGTAAAACAAGGTAAGGAGTAAATAATCAGGGTGGATGTAGCACAGGGGGAGGGGCTGTAGAGAGAATGGAGAGGTGGCATGGTTGGATAATTTAACTTTAATATTTGTGTGTGTTTTATAATGGCCGATAATTGGATTCCAAATGTAAAAGTTACATTCCTATGTAATTAATCTGCAACAGCCAATATGTTTTTTAGAGACCTGCCGTAACAATGCAAATTTCCCACTTGTGGGACTAATAAAGGTTTATCTTATCTTATCTTATTCTTAGAACGTAATCACTGGCTGGATTATGTTCTCGTGCTCTGAATGAATGAAACCTGAGAGACTATGAGTGTCGTTAGGTTTAGAGAACAAAAAGATTGTGGTTTTGCTTTAAAATAAATAAATAAATAATGTCTGAAGTCACTGTTAAAGTGTTCTTTATTAAGCCAGACCTCAGTCTATGCTTAACTTTAACTGAGTGCTTTGAGTGCCTAAACATAACTACAAAAAAAGACTGGTGAAAAATGTTGTACTGAAAGATCAGCTGTTTTTGGTGAAAAAGAAATGGGGAGTGTGGGAACAATTTACTAATATCTTCAATGTCAATGTCTTTGTGACCTGCCATTTTTATAATTAGCAACATATGCTCATTATGTTTATACAAAATGTATAATCCACTTGCCAGCACATTCCTAAAATTCCTGCATAAAAATTTAATTTGCATTTGCAGTTTAGTTGTAATTTCAGAAATGCAACAAGGCTGACAAAGAGTCATAGCTCTGTTGAGCTTAGTATTCCCTTACCTCTCAGCAGCAATGACTTCATGAATTTATTTACAGATAAAATCGTATCTATTAAAGAAAAAATAAATCAGCAGAGCCTTCCTGTAACTTGCACTGATGGATCCTCGTACAATAGCTCTAGACTCTTTTATAGGACCTTGGTCCTACTTAGATTGGTTCTTCCCTGTAGATATTTCTGAACTAATTTCAACTATTAATTCATATAAACCATCAACATGTCTCTTAGACCCATCTCAACTACACATGTTTTACCTTCAGTCAGCACATTCAAGTTAGATCAGATCAATCTATCTTTACTAACAGGCGACATACCGCTGAGTCAGGTGTTTTAGCCAATTAGACCATTACCAATCTGCCCTTTATTTCTAGAATCCTTGAGAAAGCAGTTGCAAAGCAATTATGTGACCACCTGTGCATGAATACATTTAGGAAAACTGAGCAAAGGGAGAACAAGATGGAGGTAAAGTAAAGGACAAAGGTGACAATGGTACGTAAAATGCCCTCACTAGTAAGGTCTAAAAGTTTATATAAAGAAAAGGAAATTCACACTAACATACACAGGCAATTTGTTGGCAGTCAATTCAGTTGCACTGGACTGAGTCAGTCCATCAACAGAATTGAATTTGTTCTATGTTATGTATGACTGTGTTGACCATGAACCACTGATGGCCAGAGAACAATAGAGACAGAATAGAACAGAAAGATCCCAAGCCCTGTGTTTGACTGCTGACAACATGCAGTGGCACGGCAAAACACATTACACCACACTGTTATTTCTCTCCATCCTGTGGGACAACTTAGCATTAAAGCTCCCTTCAACCCTTTGAGGAAATAACTTTCAATGCACACACTCCAGTACAAGAAATTGTATTGATTAGCACCTGAGTGAGCTGATTGGTCAGTTAGATGGCATAATCTACTCCCATTGGGCCGAGAGCAGCCTGGACTGTAATTTCATTTGCCAAAGTGCTCCGACGGGTGTTTTCTAAATGTTTTATGCTTGTGTGTGCTTGTGTGAGTGTGTGTTTGCTGTGGAGGTAAGATCAATTTACCCTCCTTTCCCATGAGAGTCACAGAGATAGTCTCTCTCTCCCTCGCTTTCTGTTTGCCATAAAACTCTCGGTGTCATTATGTTTTATTTTCAGACTTCTCTTATCACGGCTTTAACCAGAGGTGATAGAAGTACCCAAGTAGAAGTGCAAGTACTTGCCTAAAAGTAAACCAACCAACCCAAACCTTAATTGCATACTCTATTGTTTTAGACAATATTGAATTTCATGTTGTTTAAAATGTGGAATTCTAACCCAGATTTATTCAAAAAAATGTCAAAGGAGAGAAATGTTGACAAACAAAAATTCTATTACCTAAAAAGAAAGTTATGTTATGACTAGATTAAATTTTGTAGAATTGGCCATTGAATGTTTTTGTTTTTGTTCAGTTATTGCTCTTGTAGGTGAATCAAACAATGAAAATTAACCAGTTATAATTCTGTATAAATTAGGTCAAGTGCATCAATAATTGTAATAGACAGTAAGTTTAGTAAATCACAGATAGTTCAGTAAGCTTAAATTGTGGATAACATTACACTTTGCTGTATTTCCATTCTGTTTTCATCAATATGTGCCTTTCTCTACTTCTCCAGCTGTCTAATAAAAGATGTATAACTTAAAAGGGTATAGTCAGGACAGTTATTCAACATCCATTATATGGAAGAAAAAAAACTTCCTCTGGCTGCCCACAGTATTAACATAATAAAGTGGAGGAAAGTGCAGTACCTATTTGTGAAGATGGTAAATTGAGTCATGGACGAGGAGATAGTTGGAGCTGACAGTCTGCTGAGGAGACGTGTCACTAAATATTCATAATAAATATGAATCACTACAGCAGGAGTTTGACAGCTGTACAGGAGCTCCTGCTGAGATACAGTGTTTCCACCCTCTTCATCCTTTTCCCTTTTGTGCAGTTTCTCCCTCATCACCACAGCACTCTTATTTCCCATTCGTTACCATCTTTGTTGGAGTCTGGAACCAAAAAACAGATTCACTATAGAAAGACCGTGTTGTTGTGTTTCTCCAATAATCACAGCTGACCAGCAGTTTATAAAACAAGGTTATTTAAACTGTCTTTCAGATCAAAAAAGCAGCTATTTCCTTTCAGAGTTGTAATTGTAATAAGTTGTAATTGCTTCAAATGCATTAAATGAACAAATTGAATGAAAAAAGTTTCATTTGGTGTGAAAAAGTAAGCAATTTTACACAGCAACCGTACTGCATGACTGTTTGTTTGTGGTGGTTAAATTACAAAATGTATAAATAATAAATGTAATAATGTAATATCACTTAAAATCAATCTGATTAAATTTGATCGATTAAAAACATGACAAAGATATTTATTATGGCAGCAGCACAAAAACAGCTGAGATCAGCACCATGGACAGAGGCAATATCCAAGTGCAATGAAAATAACTCACCAGTAGGGGGACAGACAGCTACTGTTGATGTGAGAGCTGCGTTTTTGTTACACTACAGACTAAAATAATGGAACATAATACACAGTAATGTGATACTTATTCGTCCAGATAGGGGAAAGGTGAGTATTGTAGCATTTTAAAATCACAAAGAAAATGAGACAGAGGGAAAAAGAGGAAAGAAAGAGAAGAAGAGAGAGGAGGAAAGACAGGAAGAGGCAGAGGGAGAGATAGATACTGTAGGGAGGGAGAGAGCAGCAGTAGAATACAAACCACTGAGCTTCTGGTTACAGCTAGATTTTTCTAGTTCTACACACACAAACACACACACACACAAGATGTAAGTCCAGGGCTGAAAAGCACCAATGAGAGGAAACTATTACACTCTATCGTTTCAGCCAGCTGGATATCCAAACCAGTGGTTGTAATTGTTGTCCTTGACCAGCCGAATCCTGCTATTATGAACATTTCCATTTCATGTTTGTTTTAAATATAAAAGTCCTGTCTGAAATTTCATTTTAAAATTTATTTTGTGTGGCCTGCCAACTTAAAAATCCATTCAAAGTCAATTTCTTATATCTGTCATAAGGGTTTTCATTTGAATGTTCATTTTGGGAACAAAAATGCATTAAATTAAATTAAAATAATTACAGTAATAAAAATGTGATTATACATAATGATAACACAAAGGAAACAACAAATAGAAAATGACATTAACACTGAGCTAATTATTTCAGTTTAATATTGATAGCCGTGGATCAGTAGATGCTGATAATGCACAGAAACCAATACATTCATACAGGTCCTCCTGATATATCATCATCATCATCTCATCACCTCATGACACACTGACACAAATCATGAGTTAGTTCTGTCCTTGGAGCATTTTCAGTCCCTTTCTCTTCTTTTACTTTCTACCTCTGCTCTCTCTTTCTCTCCCGCCCCCTCTGCACCATGGTACAGTCCAATCCTAACCTTTCTGCTTGTTCCCATCTCACTCTCCTTTAGCCATCCATCACTTTCTCTCTCGCTACGTTCCTAGCTCACTCGCTCATCCCGTTTTAAAGACCGCTAGTACTCTGATTTGTCACCATGCGTGCAACAACAGCGTAGGTGTGTGTGTTTGTGCATGAAGACATGTTTGGATGTGTATTTGTTTTGCATGTGTGCCGACTGCATTTTTCTTCTTGCTCTCTCTCCGTCCTTTTTTGCCATTATTGCTGAGATTTATCATGTACACAATGAGATGGAGGTTGTGTGTGTGTGTGTGTGTGTGTGTATGTTTGTATACTGTGTGCTGATTTGTGGCTGCAAGCAATAATGAAACACACGCAAGCATACGTGAAGACACAAACACATACAACACACACACTCACTCATGTCTTTCCACGCAATCATTAGTCATCACGTCTCCCACTGAGCTGAGCAGATGAACAACATGCTAGTGACTGAGCTAATTCAAGATCCCACGTCTGAATTATAAAGGGACAGAATTTATCTGAGCATGTGCATATGGTTTGTGTGTTTCTTCCCTGACTGTCACTTGAAATGTAATGTATGAGATCAAAACCAGACCACAATGGCTGCTTAGTAAGTTTGAAATCATTCTCCAGTCGCTTGTTTTTGCTTTTTACATCTGGTATAAAGACAGATGCTCATGTGCTCTGATGTGCAATTCCTAATTTCAGCACTGGTCTCTATCATTTATTGTACATTTTCAAACCAAATACTGTAATTTATCAAGGTGTCTTGATAGACAGTGGATAAAATGGGCAAAGTGGAGGTTGTTTTCACAACATCTTGGAAAGTGTTACAGCTCTGTACAGCATATACAGTGGGTATAGAAAAGAATCACCCCCTTTGAAATATTTCCATTTTTTTGCTTTACAGCCTTAAATGAAAACACATACAAACAATATTTCTTCCCAGCTTTACTTACTTAATGCAACCTATAACATCCCAGTAAAAGATATCACAGCTACAGTTGAGAAGAATAAAAAAAACAAAAAAACAAGAAATACTGAGATTAATAAAGGATCACTCCCCAATGTCAATAATTTGTTGAACCACCTTTTGCTTGCCTTGAGTCTGTTAGGATACTTCTCTATCAACTTTGCACATCTAGATTGAGCAATATTTGCCCACTCTTCTTTGCAGAACTGTTCAAGTTC